>LD363418.1:36771-51153 GCA_001465055.1 Ptychodera flava
CCGAACTAAATTTATACCTTGTGTATGACGTGTAAACGTGAGATTGCTTAGATCGCTGATAAGGAATATTTACAGAGCGACTAATCAGATTCCCTCAGGTTTAAAAATATCCACGTGTAAACCCACCTTTTGTTCTAGTCTGTAAGAAGATTATGGAGTAGTCAAAGCCTTTTGTTTTCTATTAAAATTGTAATCTAGTAAGAAAATTTCCTGGCGAGACAATCTGACGCCTGATCTAGGACTTTATAAAGATAAATTTGGAAGCGCTCTCTATACATTTTGCATACAGTAATCACTTCTAGCCTGTAAAATCAGTAGATAATGGTATTGAAGGGTTTGAACGTATTTGAGCTCGTAGCATGATTGCAATACATTTGTCTTAAAAGTTAAGAAAGATATCATTCCGATCCTGTTTTCTTCCTCAATCTGTACTTGTGTTGTACTCGACCCTTGTGAATGGAGGCGTACACATATCGAGGCTATCGAGCCGTAAGAAACATTACGGCGACTATGTTATTGACAATGATTATGATAAACAGATAAAGTTTACTTCAAAATCCCTTTTATAATATACTCTATGAGATTGGGTTCAATTAGAATATTTGGTGTGGAATTAGTGAGAAATCTTTTTATGTGAAATGTACTACAATGCAAACTTTGAATCGCAAAATCACATGATAATCATTTAGGTTACAGAGGTTGGCGTTAACATTGACATATTGTCTAAATCAAGGTGTTGTCAACACTTTCAGCGTAACTATCAGGTAGGCGGGATCATGAGTCGCTGATAAAGAAATCAACTCTGGAAAAGTTGTAGCGTTGTCTAGAAGAAGCTCACACAATCGAAACACCACCACCACACAATATCCACTCAAAGCCCGCTAACTGTCCATGACAATTCACTTGCAGCCATGTTAAGTATATTATCAAACAGAAGACCTTTCGCATTTTCAAATTTTTGAACTGACAAACATTCACACATCCATCATTATTAACTAAGCAAGTATTTTTTAAACATACCAAACTTTGTGCGACGCGGTATGTAGTTTCGCCAGCTTTACAGTAGTTACCAGCTCAACCACAAGCCTGTATGTGGTTGTAATGCTGCTTCATGAATTTACCGAGTAGACACTTTACGTGATTGCCTGTGTTTTAAAAATATTAGATTTGCTGACTTGAATTTACCTGATAAACGAATTTCCAAGTCCGAAAGGAATCTATCTGACGTCCCTGTCACCCGCAGAAGATTCAAATATGCATGTAATAGCCATAACATTCTGCAGCACCGATAGTGGCTTATGCATGGTGTTGTTATAACGCTGACTTCAATCGTCTTACGAGCAGGATACCAAAAATCGACCAGAGTAGTGGCTTGTGGATGACAAATATTAATCTTTATTTCTTCGATACAGATGCTTACAGAAGAGCCACTGATGTTAAAAGGCTACTCTATCAACTTAACACCCAACTATATAACTCCTTAACTTAATTATACATGGAAATGCGATTCAACCCATTACAATAATTCAAGGTAAAACTTAATTGAACAAACAACTATAAAAACAATGAGCGGGTAATGAATTACAAATCTTAATCAGTGGAACTGTTTCATAAGTAACTCTTCCGGAGAACTCTCGTAAATTAATTAGAAACTGGCGAAAACAACATATATTATTAGAAACGTCTCCCCTTAAACTTTCAACTTTTTCATACAAACATCCGTTTATGCTGACATCATCCTGAGCAAACATCTGCTCAACTACTTTGTGATAGTTCCGACAAGTAAGAGTATGCGTGAATTAAATGACACTTATATGCTTAATTACCATCAACTTTGTGTTGTTTGTCACAGTACCCAATTAACACATAACTGTTAGATTTCATGAAGTCAAGTTACGTAAAATTCACAGAGTAGGTTCACTTAAACTGTTACACACTGAACTCTGTACTATACTGAAAGTTTGAACTTCGTACCACACTAAAAGTTTTCTGAGAAACAAATTTCCTTCGTAACAGTGTTCGTGCGCAGCTTGTCTTGTTAACGTTGACTTTTCAGCCTGACGTTCAAGTTGTTAGATGCGATATACAAAGGCTATGTTTTTATACTGTGATTCATTTTCGAAAATACTGCTCGAACTTTATGCAAAAGTTTTTTTATTGAAAATTGTTTGTCTGCCAAATTAAGGCATTACTAGCGAATTTTACCTTTTTCTTATAGCATTACGGTCTATTGTGTCTGTGTAAAATACGTATGGCTTTATTTATTAACGATGCATTCACGGTTTATGAACTGTGAACTATTTAAAATTGTAATGAAAAGTCTTCTTCTAAGTAATATACTTTGTTAATTTACGACTATAAAAGGCGATGAAGTCAGTGATTGTCTTTAAAATAAATTTATTAAAACTGATAGTTATATTTAATGTGTAAATGAAATAAAATTCACAATGAAGGGTAAAATCTACTTATCTCAGCTGGGACAGTACAAAAATCCTTCTATCCAGACACACTGATGAGTGAGGAAGTCTTTTGGCTTGCAGGCTTAAGGTTCCTAGACAAGAAATTGACCTTTTAAGCTAACAATTCTCTAGCGCTTAATAAGCTCAAAACCCCCGTAAATTATATATTTTCGGAAAGCCTAGATATAGGGAAACATTTTTGTTACCAAAGTGTCATCATTGTTTACTAACTATCACATGACAGGTAATTTGCATAACCTTTCAAACATCGGTTTTGCCTATGTTTTGTTTCAACGGTTTGAGATATAACTTATAGGCTGAACTTTGTGTGAGTGCAAGCTGTCCTAATGATCTTCCAAAGTGTGTCTCAGAAATGTTTTGAACCTTCTAAAGCAATTTTTATGTCAGAAAAACTTCAAGAGCGGTGAATTTAATCCTAGTTGATTTGTTTAAAAACTAAGCAAGATATACAAAATCTGAGAAACACTTTGAAAGAGCGTCTCAGAAAGTTTAAGTCAGGTATTTTCAAGAATTGAGACAAAACATCGGGAAACCCGATTTTTGAAAGGTTATGCAAAATACCTGTCATGTGATAGTTACGTTAACAATAGTGACACTGTTGTTACCAAAGTGCTTCCCTATATCTAGGCGTTTAGAAAATGTACAATTTAGGGAGATTGTGAGCTTATTAACCACCAGAGAATTGTTAGATTAAAAAGGTCAATGTGTTGTCTTGGAATCTTAAGGTTGTCGCAACCCTGCAGAGTTCAGTAAGCAAATCCATCGTGAGTGTAAGGGTCTTGAAGTAAACAATGACGTGATCCCTAACAGTCTAACAAAACTCTGTACCGTTCCGTATTTATACCAAAATTATTCTTTTTAGAACATTTAAAAACAATCTAGAATTTCTATTGATATGCTAATGTCTTCCGTTTCTATAGGCTCAAATGCATGGCCCACAAGTAACTATTCGGTCAGCTAATACCCAACTAGCAAGTCGATATGTGCATTTCAATTTCGTTACACTGTCGTCAAATTCGGCTATGTAGAAGGGGTATCTACGTAATCTGAGAGAACTAATATTTTAGGTAATCAATCTAACAGCTAAACATATACCCATAGTTTAAAGGTATACAGTCACTTGTAATCTAAATATGCCCATATATGCTCAAAGGGGCGTTCCTTGGTATTCAAAATGCCCATTTGAGGGCGCTGTTTTTAAAAAGCGGCCACCCGCTCAAAATCTGTGATTGGTCGGATTTTCTCTTTCCATGGTAACTGTGGCAAAATTGGAACAGGTGACAGTATACCTTTAAGGTGTCTGGTTGAAATCACTGCATATTGGCGAGCATTTCCAAACATTGTGTACCGGACAGGAGGGTTATTGTAATCTGAATAAATATACTTACACTACTTATCAACAAGTAACATTCACTTTGAGTGGATGGAAGAGTTGAATGTGATTTACACTTACCTTGCGGTATGGAAGTACTATTTGTGCGGTGTATACACAACAGCATACATGATTGTAAAACTTACTTTCGGCGACTTTTTGTTTCGTTATGGTACTTCAAGTCAACAGCGTTATATTTTTAAGTACACTCTTTCAGTTTCTCAGTTATGTTTAGCTCCACTGTCAGCATAGCAGAATTTTTATGAAAGGCGGATGTGTTGCGTCCGTCAACTCTTTAGCTTCACTGTCAATGACATGAGGCTTATCTGATAGGCGGACATGTGGCGTTGTCCGTTGTCTTGTGTGGGGGGTTGGCAGTAAAATTCCTTTAATATGTGGATAACCGCTCCCAAGAGATGACCTTCATCACATTTATTCAAAGGAACATCAAACTCCACAGGGCACTAGAAATACAATTCAAAAGTTACAGAAGAGCTAGCCTGAAAAAATATTACAATGAAAACAAGCCGTTGTTAACAACCAAAACATATTGTTAGTTATTCTCTACATAACAATGAAGAGAACTATCGGTCGTTCGATCGCCTGTTCAAGTACACCAGGTCAAATCTCCTAAGCTCTCTTCAGAGCTGTTTGCGGACGCAGCCTGAAAGTGGACATCTTGTCTTTGCGGTTAAGAGTAACCATGAAATTTTACAATTTTCATAATATCATATTCATCACGGATATTCATGACTACTGCATTTCATCTCCCAAGGACCACCTAATGAAGTTTATTATGAAACTGACGGCAGTGATTACCGTGGACCTGTTGCAACAACTATAAATGGTAGAATATGCCAGGAATGGACAGAACAGAGTCCACATTCACACAGCAGGACTCCAGAGAATTATCCAAACTCGGGACTTGGACAACACAACTACTGTCGTAACCCTGACGGCACGTCCAACGTTTGGTGCTATACGACAGATGCTTCAGTTCGTTGGGAATTATGTGATATCGGGAAACCAGATAAAAAAGGTGGTATGTAAGCGTTTCCCTTGAAATGCGTGAACATAAATATTTACTGTTTATCGGCTGCACTGGCGCTGAAATTCTGAGGTTGTAATTTAAAACATCAATGTATTTGTAATACACAGTGCATGTTGGTGCATGCTACGACAATGCTGTTATTATAGGTCTGCGTATAGTAATTTCTTGGCAATCAACGCTACAAGGTACAATTGTAGCCACTAAACGGAAACGTCTGCACTTGTTCCTCTTTGTCGATTCCATTTGTTCCATTTGTGTATTTATAAATTATAGTGATTTTTATGAATGAATTTACTGTCACTTAAAGAATATACTGAAGGTATTTTAAATAATATTTTCCTCTTTTAAATTTAAATTTATCAACTTACTTCAAGCTTCAGTTATTTACCGAGGGATAAAAGTTCGAATATTATATATATATATATATATATATATATATATATATATATATATATATATATATATATAAATATATATCGTCGGTGAAATTCATTAATTCATGTTTAATAATGAAGCCTTTGGGTGTACATAGGACCTCGATACCCTGGGCTCCATGTATTGAAATTATGATGAAATCGTAGATTTTGTAATTTTTAAAAAAGCAATCGCCTGATAACTTTGATGTTGTGTATGTTCTTAGAGATTATTTCAATGTGAAATGTTCAAATTATGATAAAATCTTCAATTGTGTATTTCTTTTGACAGCTGTTTTGCCATTTTTGTCAGACCACCCTGAAATCAAGAATTTCCACTTTCATCGCAAGATGTGTCAAAATATTGAAATAGTTAGTCTCTACATAATACAGTGAATCTCTATAGGCCAATAGGTCACTTGTCTCTGCGCACATTTACTTCCATAAGTGGATTCCTTTATCACTGGAGAAATCTGACAGCGTAATTGTGATCTTTCCGACAGAACCACAGCCATCAAATATGACGAAAGCCCATGCTCCCACTGAAGCTCCTGTAGTAGGTAAGTTCCAACACATTAATTGGTCGTGCACATAATATATTATTAATCCCCTGGCCATGCCCTGTGTATTGTATTTCATTCAACTAATTCACCTGGCGACTGGACAGAAACACCTTTTGATTTAATTTTTAGCTCTAATTTGGTACATGTATACATACCAATGAGAGCTTATATGGCATGTCGGCAGTCTGTGCGTCTGTCCGTCCGTCCGTCCGTCTGTTTGTCTGTCTGTCTGTCTGTCTGTCTGTCTGTCTGTATGTATGTATGTATGTATGTATGTATGTATGTATGTATGTATGTATGTATTTATGTATGTATGTATGTATGTATGTATGTATGTATGTATGTATTATGTTGACGAAAATTTACCATGTTGAAGAATAAATAAAATCAGTCAATTTGGCAATTTACCGTAGGTGGATGAATAAAACTTTTTAAATCGATGCGAACGTTTATATGGATGGGCTTCCCAGAGCCCTCGTATAAACTAATGTAATGGCAATTGTTTCGTGAGTGGGGTAAAAAGTAGCGCTGTTATTTCACAAACAAGAGGCTTCCAAAATCGTCTTGGACTGATATACTCATTACAACAAATATGCCCAAGAGTATGAATATTGTTTATACATATGCGTTCAAGCTGTCGTCCGCTCAAATAGCTTTGTCGGGAAAAAGTTATTATGTTATGTTGTTTTGCTATCACTAATTAACATGCTTGAAGTCTGATGTTAAGAAAAGTCGGATAACATATTTACACAAGTGAAATAGTATGTCATCTACAAGAATGGTTTAATATGGAAGCCATTCATTGCTATGTGAGGGATCTTGTAACAATCAGAATAATGTATCTTTTCCTGAAAGGAACACATCTTATAAGCATTCATGTAATTTCTGAAGCAGGCGCATAATTAATAAAATGAAGGGTATGAGGCAAAAATGCTGCGTTAATTTAGCATGAAGATTCGAAGTCTGACTTACTCATTGGTACGAGTAGTATATTGACTATGACATTCGCGTAAAGTACAACTGAACTATATATGTATCTCAGATTCCGACCCTCCCCTTGGATATAACTTGCCATTTCGTCTGCCTGGTCCCTCAAGGAAACAATGAACATGATAAAGCGCGTGGGTAGGGATATTATATCAACGTATTTGCGAAAGATGCGGGTCAAGGGTTCAACGCTTTGGAATTTATATATAAGAATTATAAAGGGTGCAAAACACATATTTTGCGAAGAGATCAAGTCCCTTCAATGTTTGGTTATGTTACAAATTTTATTATAAGCGTACTTTTTAGATGCTTGCACGGTATTACGTTTGCAAACCTTTAATATGGAATGCAGGAATGCTAAAACTGATATAAATTTAGATCGATTACCAGCAAAAGTAATTTTGTTATGTTTTTAAAGGAAAACGTCGAATATTGTTGGAACCGAAATTCCAAATCGTGCAATTCAGACTGTTTTGCTTAAACAATAAAGCACACCCAGCGATGGTATACCACGAGATTTTGACCAGCTCACGACATATATGCACGAGCGATAGCGAGTGCATATATGAAGTGAAATGGTCAAAATCGAGTGGTGTGCCGTCGCTGGGTGTGATTTATTGCTATTATATCATAACAGTATATTGAAATTCTGGCATGGAACGCAATAAAATGACTTTTCCTCAATCCGAGAGCTAGTGCGCATGCCAGCCGTGGTATATCGCCAATATACCACGGTTCTTTTCGAGTCTCGACCAATCAGATCGCTGTATTTGCACCATCAATATACTGGTACGATATAATTACCAATAAGTGTCTCCATCACAGTGTCTCAATTACTATGATTGTCCTTGTCTATTGATTATCTGCAGTCTATATTAACGTCACCATTAAGGATAATTATATTTAGAGTGCTATGATTATAACAAGTATCGTCATAATTATTGCTACATCACAATCATAATCATCTTTATCGTCATAACTATCATGGTCAACAAGTCTTCATGAACTGTTGACTCATCTTCTGCGCGATAGCTATGGTAATTCTAAAAAGACTGATTAGAAAACCTTTATTTATACCGTAAACAAAACATTCCGCATTTGCATTCATCACAGAATTAATATTATCCCCCTCAATAATTCCATTCATACATTTCATAGTAAGTGGAAGCTCCCTAATTATACCTTTTCTGTTCTGTGTTCACTGTCACAATACTCAAATGACGGTTAATTATAGATCGCATTGGAATTCACAGCATACAACAGCCAGTCATCCAACGGGGACATCAAATTTCCTGTTACCATATCAACTGACGACAGCTTGGACTTCCGCCTTTAAAAAACATCAAACACAAGCAAATCACATATTCAGCCTATTTAGGCGATGACGGACTGCACGTTTTAATTTATTTGTACGCTGCAAAGCAAATGTCACATTTGATTGTAAACTAAGGCGAAATAGATCTAGGAGAACCAACATCTGAGACAATGTCTTTCCTTAATGTGTCGAAGAAACTTTACATGACTGCATAATATATATATATAATACAAAGTATAGTAATGCAATCAGAGATAAATAGCCAACATACTGCTCGCAGGGGATGGGGTTACAGGGAAAGAGGTGTTTGTTGAGACTTTTGAAATGCAGAAATCTCATGTATCATTATGCCTTTAAGCCTGGGAAAGAGTGAGATGATGATGGTGATGATGATGATGATGATGATGATGATGATACATATTGCAATTGTGGTGGCATTGATGGTGGTTGTGGTGCACTGGACAATAGGGTTATTGCAATCATGATCTCTATGCTTGCAATGCTGTTAAACAAGTAATGTTCTGTTGAGTGACTAGAGCAAATAAACGTGATCCACTTACCTTTACCGGTAGGAAAATACCTCATATATGAACAGTACGTACATAAGTGCGAATAATTTTATGTAACTTACAATTGGTAAAAGTCCATTATGGTACTGGAATTTGATAGTGTTATCATTTTTCAAGTACGCTCTTTCAGTTCATACTACTGATGATTCGGTTAGTTGGGAATATTGTTATATAGGTGAACCAGCTGAAAAAGGTGGTATGTACGAGTTTCCAGTTAAGTACCTCAATTTAAAGGGGTGCTGCTTACAAGCGGCAATCGGGTTGGATTTCTGAAGTCCTCGCAGCGTCAATACGTTTGATGCTTGATTTTCTTGAGTCGTCCTGAAATCAAGGCTTTTATTATGAATTGTTCGTGTTAGCATATGTAACGAAAATGTAGTTTTTGGCATACACAGTGCATTGTCAATTTAGATTACATGATGGCACTATAGGCTCTGAACGAAAACATGTCGACAAGTTCCTTATGACGACGTTTTTGTTATCTATACGAGTAAAATATACTCGCACGGCGGGCAAAGATATTTTGATATCGAGAATATACTTGACTTCAGTAATCAGTTCATCCGTTTTTTTAAGTACAACCTGTCTCATCTCAATCCTCTTTCCCGGGGTGCTTGTGAACGTATCTTGAGAATGGTGATTGGTTACAGAAGACATCACATTTTGTAAGTTTTCATCGTTTATCAGCTAATTCAACATATATATTCATGACCAATGCATTTCATCTACCAAGGAACGCCTAATGAAGTTTACTATGAAACCGACGGCAGCGACTACCGTGGAACTGTTTCAACAACTATAAATGGTAGAATGTGTCAACAATGGACAGAACAAAGCCCGCATTCGCACAGCAGGACTCCAGAGAATTATCCAAACTCAGGTCTTGGAGAACACAGCTACTGTCGTAACCCTGACGGCGTGTCTGGTGCCTGGTGCTATACTACCGATGTTTTTGCTCGTTGGGAATTATGTGATATTGGTCAACCAGACGAAAATGATGGTATGTAGGCTTTTCCCTCCAAGTGCCTGAACGTAAACGGCTTCTGTTTATGGCTTGCAAGGACGTGGAAATTCTTAAGTCGTCATGGCATTAATATCTTTTGCAGTGTATGTATTGCGTATATGTTACTACAATGCCATTGGCTCCGTGTCAATCAAGACTGCAAGTCGCTAAACGGAAACATATGCACCTGTAACTTCAGCCGATTTCATTTATATATTTATGACTAATATAGATTCTTTATACGAAAATATACGACATCAGCCCTAAGAATATCATAATGGTTCTTTAAAACATTTTTGATCTTTTTCAACTTAAATTTATGAAGTTCCGTTTAACAATTTTTCACCAAATTTGTCAATTGTTCGGCAGATCGAACCTTTGTGATTCCCGACAACCAGTAAAATACATGTCATACATCTATTTTTAAAACGTGTTTCAAGAAATTCAGAACCCAGAATTTGAATAAATCGCTTTTTATTCAATCATTTGACTAGCATTAACCATTTTAACCAAATTTGGTCAAAATCGCAATTTTGTAGTTAGAACCAATGAGACTGGTTGTTTTCTTGAACACTCACAAACTTATTCACAGAATAGGCTTTTATACGCCACATTGCGAAAAAAATGATATTCTTCAGAAAAAATTGACTTTAATTTACCATTGTTGACAACAAATTCGACCTGTTTGAATCAGTACCCCTTGAAAGTATGAACCATTTTCCGGAGTCGAAATTGTAAATATATCAAACTTTTCATAGTTTTTACTAAAACACACGATTTTTACTAATACGTTATCAAAGTGGAAAGTTTGTCTTGAGTAGACTCAATGAAACTCCTCTTTCTAAAATAGCACATTTACATAGTATATGCTTCTCAAACGTTCCTTACCTATTGTGATGAAAGCCCCCAATCTTTAAACTAATATATCCTGGACAGCAATACATTAATTCTGATTAATCTAAAAGGTTTGAATAAAATACACGAAGCTTTTCGTTTTAGATGATGTATTGTTACTGTCTCTTTTATGTGCAGATCTATTAAAGACTTCACTTCATCAATAAACTCGTTCCAAGACACAACGTAGATTCAACTGTATTATGCTTGTGATGGGAAAAATTTGAAATCCCTGTCATCTTGTCTTTTGAATGACAAGAGAAATCTCTTCAAATTGCTTCCGTTTGCTTCTGAAAATAGTGAGAGTAATTATCGCCACATTCAATGCATAGTTACATGTAACTGATGAAAGTAAAACAATTAACATTCAATACAGTATCTTATGACTCACGTTTTGTTATTTTTTTCAAAACACAATTCTTCCAACAGAACCAAATAACTATTGCTTTCTCCATTATAACCTATGAAGCGAGACTATTCAAGAAGCCATCATAGATGAAATTCAATATGATATTATTATCATGACTAAAGTATCCTTCATATGCAGAATGATTTGACAAGACTGTTTCCCTGCAATGAAATATGTCAATCCACATTCACAGGTTGTCGCAACATACATGAACAATTTTTGCTCTAAAGAAGTAATAATGTGTTTTTTGAAATGTCTGACGGTGAATATTACCTGTAAAATGGCAGACTAGCTGACGTTCCTATATGAGGCACGTGCCAACAGGTGATATTAATTTATTTGAGGGGCTGAAGGCTGAATATAGACGTTTTTGACGTAATTGTCATAAACGTGAGGCAGTCACGCTGGACTGGCAATAGAAATGGTGTTTGAATGTTGTGTCTGTGTCTGTGTCTGATTGTTGTGTCACAGTTAGATTTTCTTGATGCTTTCGTTTATTTTTCTCTTGATCAATTAATGCTAACGCAAATCTTCGGTTTTTCCTATAGATGGATCGCCAGCAGTATCAGAGGTAACAACACCAACACTTGAACCTATAAAAGGTAAATGTTATGCATTGAAGTGTACCATTTCCTATTTGACAGCAGAAATGAAATAACTATAGTGAAGTAACATTTTCTTTTCATTTAGTGGATCAGGCATAGTGTTCATGTTTTTATGTATCACATTCTTGTGATATCAAATGCCGCAAAAGAACGTAATGCATATTAGCTTTCAATTTTACTTTCGGTGTAGACCTCCTGGTTTATATGAGCTATCCCCAGATTGACTAAACCTATTTGCCATAACAGTTTTGAGAAGATTTGTCAGTTATGGAGATTATAGCATTATAGTAGAAGTTATTAATCTTACACGAGTTAGAGTAGTTCTGATTTCTTCTCGAAATGCATCTGGGACAGGCAAAAGGATGTGCAATATTGCCACTGATAGTAACATAGATCCAGAAGTTCATATTTATAGTGCATACCAAATAATAAAAATGTCTGTATGTGAAATGTACAAGTTAATGTATCCAGATATTGCCATGAAGAAGTGACATAAATGTTTCATCTATTTCCATTTCTATACTTGTCTTTACAGTACAGGCTGCGAGTAAGTAACGTTCCTTTTATTTTTAAGTTAATTTACATTCATTGCACTATACGTTCTCTGCAATACTTGTCAAGTAGGAAGTTTTGCATTTCTTATCGTGGAATTATTCTGAGAGATTCAATCTATAGTAAATTCCAAAGAATTTTCAATGAACATGTTTCAAAAGAACCGTGTAGATTCAGCTATTATACGCTTTTGATTTGTAGATACTGACGCCCCTTTTATTGGTTAACCAGAAATCACAACAGAAATCTCCAAGAAATTTCTTTCGTTTCATTCTGTAAAGATTTAGAGTAATTGTCTCCACATACAAATCACAGGTACACGTGCCCAATAGAAGTAAAGTAGTGAGTATTGAATACATTATAAAATGAATCACGTTTTCATTTGTATTCAAAATGCAGCTAAAATTATTTCAACAGAACCACGTAAGTATTCCTTTCTCAATTATGGTATTTGACACGAGAGTATGAAAGATTCGGATTCAGCATTCAACTGTGTTGAGGTTTCGTTATCATGACTTAATAATCTGTGTAATGCAGAATGATTGCCATATCCCTGGAAGGGAATATATGAATCCAGACTCAACTTAAGGTTTTCATAACATACATGAATCATTTTTCCTTATAAGAAGTAGTGATGTGCGTGATTTTTGTACTTGCATTTTATCTACTGGCGAAGATTTTAGATTCTGGCGACGTTCTTATTTGAGCGAGAAGTGATGTGTTTTGTGCAGTGGCTATTGTTCGAGAAGAAAGTGTTTTTTATGTTCGACATGTCATTGATCACATATAAAAACTTGAGCTATTGTTGTCTTCAATTTTTCTAACGTCTCTAAAATCTCAAGTAATATGTTTCTTAATCCACTCTTTCGACATGGATGAAAGTAATCTGAAAATCTAAAGACTTTCAATATATCAATTTAACAAGGAATAGTCAGTAAGTTATTCATTGCTCAAGTAAAACTTCCAGTTGAATGTTCAAAATGAGATAAACAGCGTTTCAAATATTTTCCATAGCTTTCAGATCACTTGGAATTTTACCATTTTTAACGTATACTTTGGTGGAAATTTGTAAATTCTACTGTCTTTTTTACAACACAACAGCCTCTGAATACCCTGCTAAAATTAAAAATGTGGCTGCAGGAAAGCTATCAACGCAGAGTTCAGTCAAGTCTGGAAAACTAAGTCCACATGTGGGACCAGAAAAGGCTGTTGATGGGAACTACAATCGCAACGCCAAAGAAGGCAGGTCGTGCTCACTTACCGGTGAAGAATTCCAACCATGGTGGAAAGTGGACTTGGGCCAAACGTTCTCTATCTACGAAGTTGTCATTACAAACAGAGACGACTGTTGCAGTAAGTGGACAGCTTATTCGTCCGTATTTCTGTTTTTATACTCATTCTAAGAAGTCTTAGAAATTAAGAAGGATTGCTGGCATGCACACACATACACACATATATGTTTGTGTGTAATAATTTTCTCTTTGAAGTTACCTACCCTGTTGTATTTACACCTGTCATTGCGCCGACTGATCTGATCATCAATTTGCATTGCTGATTTTGCATACTTAGCACCTTTCAGCCGTATAGTGGTAGGCGATAGGGGTGCACAGTGCTCGATCTCTGAAGGATTATAAGATGGCTAGCACCACAGCATACAAAAACGGAAACGAAAATAAATGACTTGCATGATTTGTTTCATTTATCACAGAGAATGACCTAAAAAGAGCCCAAGTCCGTGTTGGTAATAGCGAAAATTTTGAAGACAACCCTGTTTGTGGAAGCAGGAGACTCGGCAAGATGGCTAAACAGAACCCTATTCACATTCTTTGCAGTCTTGATTCTCCGATTAAGGGACGTTTTGTAAGCATTCAGCTGGTTAGCAAAAAGAGTTCTTTGTCATTATGTGAAGTTGAGGTTTTGGCGATTTAGAGAATGTTTAGGTTGAATGCAGTCGTAAATTCTAGAGTATGATTTTAATTTTCATGTAGGAAGTTCCCTGGTAGCATTGAAACACAATGTTTATATATTGCCGAGAATATATCACCTATAAGGTCGATGAAACTTGTCATGGATGCTTTGGAAATAAACTTTAAAGTGAATTATTTGAAACAAAGAATAAATAGACTAAGTGAATTTATTTTACAATGGATGCGAGTAATTCGAGGTACC
>LD363428.1:1567-26012 GCA_001465055.1 Ptychodera flava
CTAGCAAATGCAAATTATATTATTAATGGTGTGATGCACGAAAGACCAAAATTCAACTTTACGGAAACGACGAGTTTCTGAATATAAACTTAATTCCAATCCAATTGGAAAGTCCCGTCTTAGACTCCAAGGTTGCTTTGAAAGTCTTAAGCTTGAATTTGTTTATGAAACCAGTACTATTGGAAGACTGAATTATACAGTTAGTGGCACTTCAGATTAGAATCTGACTCCGCATCTTGGTCCGTAATATTGCGCGCGGCATCTACAGATGGTATGACCGCCGTCCAGATAACATGTGCCACCGTTGCTGCAATGGTTGCTTGGACAAGGCACAAGATCACAGGTTTCGTAGGAACACTGGCAGCTCTCACCGAAATAGCCCCCTCGGCAGAGGCACACGTGTAAATTGTTCGGTACGTGGGTTCTGCACACTCCGTCATGCCGACAGTGGTTGTTCGATTCAAGACATTCGGTAAACTCACACGATGTTCCGTACGTACGGGCAACACACTCACAGTACGCTGTGTACGTTCTGTCTCGTATCTGTAAACAGGCATTTTCAAAAAAAGGAGAATTATCAACAAATAATGACAGACGTTGCACTGATTGGGATGAGAGCAATTCTTCAATCTGTATTGAAATATTACATTTCCAATAAGACTCGAAGAATTGCGGTATTTCCCATGCATTTTTCGAACGGTGTGCATTTGTTTCTTTGACCTTGGGGTCAAATTCAAATGTGTCTCTCACCTGTAAATTGCAACAATCTCAAATGGAAATGTTTCTGGAGCATATTTCTAGCAACGCGAGCTAACTTTGGTGCCCTACGCAGATTAAAAAACTTTGCGTTTCGCATGGACACCCAAAAACGTAGACTACAAAGTGTTCGGAGTTATTTGAAATGTATGAAACTTGGCAAATCAAAATATTACATATCCTACCTGACAAATCCCCCCGTTGTGACATACGTGATTAGCGCAGGGGTTATGGGTCAGCGAACAGTCATTAGCTGAAAAACAGGAATCAAAATGAAAAGAAGTAAATTTATCATTGTACTGGAAGTTAGTTTTAAATCGTAATGATTTATGACCGTCTAGGAATGCTTATAATTATAGCAATATGATTTATGAATCGTGATCGACATCCGTAGGGTCTAAACAGGGATTTATCAACATAAAAATTACCGATTCATCAGGCTGCTATTTATGGTTGTATAAAGTGTCACATACCGTAAAATCCAGGTGGACAAATGCAATGGTAACCACTGAGGGAACTATCTATGCACGTCGCACCGTTCTGGCACGGTTGGGAGTGACACCCCCGGGTATGCTCCTCGACCAAGCCCTCTCCTGAAAGAACAACGGATATGACGTGGGTAATGGTATCAGCTCAATGAAACGTCCTTACAAGAATCATTAGACTCAATGGTCGTAACTCTCTGAACCACAGAGGGCCATAATGGATGTGAGCCTCTAATTATAGAGGACGACCATGCATGTGACATCCTAAATTGTAGAGGACCACAATAGTTGTAGCTAAAAGTAACTTTGAAAGTGGAGAAACTATTCATCCAATCAAACAGGGAAAATATTGATTCTTTAATCAATTGCGGCAACAATATCGAATCGGAAGACGTCTTGTTATGACATCATATGTGAGGCCGATAGCCCTCTTGTTCGCCTTGTGATTTGTCATTCATTGTATGTTACCGGAAGACATATTTTGCCTTCGAATATATAATCTCTGCCTTTTGTGTAAACAAACCAACAATTCTGTAACATTTATATAGGCTGCTATTCAGGGCCTTGATTTTTAATAGAAATATAAAACCAGAGAAAAGAAGTAAAAAAGGGAATTCTTTTGAAGTTTGTTCAGCTGTTCTATCACAGCAACTTCTGCAACGTGTTTATTCTCGTTCTGTTTCCGTAATTCCTTGCCCTGTGCGTCTTTTCCTGGGAGTGCAGTGCTCGATGCAGTATCGTTGGGCAGCAGAACAGTATGTGAATAGATATAAAAAACACACCAAGTATCCCATGCGTGGAACTCGAGTAAGACATCCCTTGTGTACTTGATATGTTTTTTAATAAATGTATGTTTACATATTATATGTAAACGGACATAAGTCTACAGATGTCTCCGTAGAAAATTAGACAAGGCAGAGCTTTAACATAAAGTTCTTCAGCTACAAAGTTATGATATGTGTTTCTAAAGTTTCTTGCGTCTCTTCAGACATTCTGTGTTATCTATGACATTTCAAGGCCAAACAAGATATGCAATTCAAATACACTAACATGTCCTTTTCCTTTCTATCGAGTACGTCGCAACGACACGCTTTTGTAGACTTGCAACTAAAGTCCTGTTGGTGACGGCATCTGCGTTCGATTGGTCGTCATTTGTATTTTTTGTGTTTGGATGGTTTTATTTGAAGTCAATTTTTGACCGTGTAAAAATGAGTATGGAAAAGAAAATACGGCGACGACTGTGAAAGTCGTGGTGTTTATTATCTTAAGTGCACGATTAAATTTGATTAGTCACAACAAAAGAGCTGCTTATTTTTATTGCAACCAACTCTGATCGTACATTGGCCATTTCGCGATCTTGCCTAATCGTAAAAGTAGCACGGTACCGAGGGAACGGCATCGTGTCGATCAAGGCAGACGACATGATGCCTGCAGAGATGCGGAGAGAGACTTAGATAAAAGGAAGTAGCAAATTTCGGTGACCATACGGTACTTTTGGCGTACGTCTGTCATTATCGGAAGACAGCTTGGCTAATATGTGTAAAATGCGCCAATGGCGTGTTTCAGACACGAAAGTGATGATGACATCATTAATTTTTATCTATTTTATAAAAAATTGCCAATCGGTCACGTGGTCACATTGGAGCCTTATTCAGCAAGTGTACCTGACATGCTGTAAATTCAAAAAGAAAAAATCAAAGAGATTAGTTTGTGGAACTAAAGTACATGTGTTCAAGATCTGTCGGTCACAATATGATATATCGACATATCAGTATACATAAGGTAGAAAATTAGAGTCAATATAAAAATAGGAAATTATGTTATTGTTGAAATACTGATGTATCTGTTTCTATTTTTCAACTAGATACATCGTTTGACCGCGCCACGCCATACATTTGTCTGAAGATTGCAAGATCAATGAAACTCAAGAAATATGTTATTTTGCACCAGAAGTAATTTATGTTCATACACCCAACCTGAGATAAAAAATTATTCATTTATCCATTCACTTAATAACCGTCTTTTTGTGTATGTCATTTTATAATTACTCTCACTTAAATAAGGTGGAGCAGTATACTTTCAATCGCTGCAGGATTTACATCACAGGGTTTACGATTGGCATTATTATAATTTCTATCAAGGTAAACAGATTGTTTCACTTCCTCAAGGCTTACCCTGTCAACACTTTATGATATATAGTACTTAATAATTGGGATATTTTATTACCACTTGCTGATAGCCATGTATATAGCGTGTTCGTCACTCTCGGTCATGCTTATTTTAGGTTTGTTTTTATTATTTGTTTTGTTTTGTTTTTTAGGGTTTTTTTTGGTTTTTAGGGTTTTTTGTTGGCTATTTGGTAGGGCGTTAACGTTGGTAGGCGTTTTGTTCTTTTTTTTCGGAGGCGCTAAGTTGCAAGGGGTTCAAAGTAGTAATGTTGAATTTCACCTCATTTTTAACCATCCTCCCCACCCCCCAACAAAGATCTATCGGTGGATCCGAAACTTACGATGAGCTTAGCGCTGACATGCAAAGAGTGAAGGAAACATATTCAAGACGAAGCTCACTATAAAGCTTATGGAGTAAATAAAGTTTTCGGGAATTTTATTTTCCCTATAGAGAATTTCGGCCATTTTGAATTTCAAATATCGGTAATAAAATATAAGGTTATTTGTTTCTCTAAAGTTAAAATTTGTACGGTGACCCCCCCCCCCCTTCGATTTCTATTCTTTATTTTAAAAGAAAATGGTTGAAAGTTTGCTTGAGAGAAGTTTGAGCAAAATTTTGCCTTTCATTTCTGAGACTAGAACTATACCTTCAAATAGATTTTAATACCATTGAGCTGATTTGTGACCCGAATAGCGCCGAGTCCAGGCTAGGTTCACAAGCAACGCTGTCCCTTTGTAAATCATTCGACACAACCAGCGTCCAGATCTACTTTGCACAGCCCGGTTACGACAATAGCATGCGCACAAAAACGTTGGACACGTACAGTTTTCGGGTACAATCAGCATTAGCCGTTCGAGTGTCACTCTAGTGGCACTGACACTCCATCAAGATATGACTACACGCACCATGGTAATTGTGTAATTATACTGTGTTTGCTCGAAATGCAGCTGAAAATAATAATTTTTTTCTTTCTCTATATGGCAAGAGGTAGCAGCTTGGTATGACTTACCTGGGTCAATATTAGCAGACGACTTTAGGGCTGAAAGACAAATTATCCCGATGACGAAAATTCGGGGATCCAATATAGGTAACATTTATGACGTAATGCAGAGACAGGTCAGACGTTTGTATATTGTAGATACCTCTGTTCGAAATAGGGTTCCACTTACGTAGCTTTCTTTAAATTCTCCCGGTAAAGTTTGCGTCAAAGACAAACAAACACGATGACTGATTAGAAAGGCGTTGAGTGTTTTGGGAGGAACTTGAGAAACCCAGCCGGCCAAATTGAAGCCTCGAGGACGAGAATGCTGCATGCGTTTTGCAATGTTTACCTGCTCTAAGTGGGTGCACGTCGGTATGCACGATAAGGATGTCATTATACAGCCTCGCTAATTCGTCCGTGACTGTTAGAACCATCACCTCCGGATTTATTTTCAACCTATCCAGCTAGCGACCAGCGCCAGTTGGTTAAATGTTATTGACAGTCTACAGAACCGGTCTATTAGAAGCCGCGTAGGCCCTATATCTGTACGCGCAACTATCCAAAAAGGGTATTTTTATCACGTAATTCATTTTTTCACAATCGTTTTTTATACCTTGCACGGCATCGCCACTTAATAATTTACCATTTGATTCAATTTTCTTTCCATTTTACCGAATCAAAGGTAATATTTGATTCGCCTTGGGTGATTTTTTACTTCGATTGATTTTTGTATGCGCTAATTCTGTTTTTTTTAATTATCATTATTGGTTCACTACTGCATAATTAATTTTTTAACATTTTACAGATTGGATGGCACGCTATTATAACAAGGTAATTGCGTATAGACCGGACACACGATAGAGCGGCTTCATTGAAGCAATGCACCCAGGAGTGCAATGGTCCCGCAGAGAAGTCTATCCCGGTTATTCCATTCTGGTGTCGAAATTAATTACATTATTCACCAAGTAACAGAGAGGAACACTCCGGCCTATGTTGGAGCTCACATATTTGCTGTGTAGGGATTCTCTTAGGGGCAAAACATTTGTTTGGAGAGGAGGGACCAGGTTCTGATCAAGGTCGATGTGTCTGAAATACATGTACTTGACTCTTGCAAACTGGCATACTAATGAACCACGACACAAATTTTGTGTAGTCGGCCACATAATATCTATCACACGGCATGTTTTCTAGGGATATTTTGTGTTTTGGTTTATTTGCTTGTGGAACGTCAAGACTTTTTTTTCTGGCCTCTCTCGCACACACACGCACTTGCATGCAAATATTGAGAGTAACATGTGCAGTATGTCTTTTTATCTCTCATTAACACTTTTTATTTATATTTGTTTCTTGATAGACCATGAACACGATTGGAACTTATGTGGGAGAATAGAATACTGTAGAAATTCTGGTTTAATCAGCAAACTTAAACCTCATCTACTTTTCTTCTTGTTTTGCAATTCACTTGTTTTTATTGGTAATTTGTAATATTGCAACTTTCAGCTCTAGGGCCACCCAACACTTTTGATAAATTTGAACAATTAAAAGATCCTACTCCTCCTAATTAGTTCCTAACGTGTTCATGTTAAAGATACAAATGTTGAGTTTACGCACACTTCCATCACAATGGTGTAACACCTTACAGTGATTTATACAAGCTTGCCGTAACATCACTACCGAATTATGCTGTTGTCCCCGGCCATGCATAACCCTACTCACTAACGTGTTTTTCTGGGACGCCCTTGGCTGGTTCATCTGAGAGACGTCGTTGAGCTTTAAGCTGTGATTATCCAGCACACTTTAGGTGACAATGAAGCAGAACATGGAGGAAAAAGAGGCAATAAGTAACAACACGACCTTTCATTATTGATAGATTTGGGGTCAATCATGGGGGGTCCACAATTTGGGCAATTTGAGGAGTAGCCTTAGATAACAGACTGGGACTATGCATTGAACGCCAAAAAAATTTCCAATATTTAACAAGTATCCTCGATTTGTTCTCTGTCTGCCTGTTTAAAGACAAAGTTTCTCTCTTGTTGTCGCAATCAAAGCCCACAGGAATGTTCCTAAGCAATCTGTCAACAACGGCCCCAGACAAAGCCTAGCATTTTCTTTTCATATAAAATAATTCTGTGTAAAAAAATACTTCACTGGGCAGACCTACTTTAACGCTAGAGGTATAACAGATTTGACGGTGAAGCGGAAATACAGAGCAGATACAATGAAATTATGAAGAAAGTGAGCACGTACGTGTATTTGTACTATGCATGTATATAGTACAAATGTAACTGTATACTGGTATGTATATACTACATATGTTTATGTTGACCATGATGGTGACAGTATTGTTTGCGTAGGACACTAAACTGCTATTTGAAGACACAGCTACATGACTGCCTTGCGACAGATAGATATTTTCAAAGTTTGGATGGTGATTTCTGTCCAATATTCTTGGGGCAGTTTAGATTTGTTCCTTCAAACTTTGCATTTACTAAAATGACCCGTTCGTCTTCATCTCAAAGGCCCCGTCAGGAAAAGATTTGGATAAAACCTAACGCCCTCAACAGACTCATCCCTACACGCTCTCCCTTTCTCTTCTGAAGCAAGTAACCTGAAACACAAAACACTTGAATGAGTGAGTGAGCTTTCAAACAATACCAATGTTTGGTTGAGTCCTGTTCTTTTCAATTTGAATGTTGATAACAATTTACACAGAAAAGAAACCCATACCATTACACCTAACTATCCATGTAGCATAGCAGTAAAACACAGTAACAGAAAATATAGTAAAATCTCAATTTATATATTTCCAGAAACGTGTGATTTCATCTCACACACATCCCCTTTTCTCTGCCAATCTCTGATAGATTTGAAACTCATAACTCTGGTTTAATCACGACTACACAGCTGGATTTGAAAAATACCAATTTTGTACAGAGATGATGCTATTTTTTTTGCAGTGGGTGAAAAAAATCTTAATCCACTTACCTTCCTTTAGCTAGTACTACTGATATGCCAACTGAGTGAGACAATTCATCAGCTGTGAGGGAGCCTTGTGCTGTAAGCTGAAAAAAAAAAAAAAAAGATATTTTCAATGGAATCTTTGCTTAAGAAGATTCATTCTGAACACAGCAAGACAGCAGTGAGTCAAACCATAATTTTTATGAAAATCTATTATTCACAGACTCAACATATATACTGGTAGTCAGTTTGAATAAAAATATTGGTGTCCTATATGAATCTTGGCTCACTACAAACCTTTCTATCAAAATATTTCAAAAGACTGACAGGGAGGTATTTTGAGAATTTCCTCCAGAACAAGATTGAAAAAATACAGAAACTTGGTTCAGAGAATACTCCTCCCCTAGAAGGAAGTTGTACTTTAATACATAATGAGTAATATATCAGGAAGATTCAATGAAACTAGAAAACAGCTACATGGAGGTACACTGAGCGTTCTCACCAATTCAACTGTTTGGTTTATAGCCTGTTCCTCTGCATGGGACACCAACTCAATGACTTTGACTCCACTGGTAAATGTTCGAAGTCTGCAGGTGACAAAAATCCATTAGTATTTCAAATGTGTCAAGGGTGTTATGAGTCTAAGTGACACATTATTTAAGAAATATTTTTCCCTTGCAATAAATAATCTCTTTTTCACAGAAAATTATGGCTCTCTTTTGAGTTTTACAAGTAGACAGTTGGAATATTCTTGGATGTGCATGTCTGGTTTTTGTGAAAATGAAGAGTCGCACACTTGGGCATTCTGACTATAATACTGCAAATCAAACAGACGGGCAAGTTTGCAATGACAAGTATTGAAAGGATTTACACAGAAGTAATACCAAGTTTCAGAGAGATAAAGATCATCCTGAGCACACTGAGAGAAGATTAAACGAAAGAGTAACATGAGCCATGAAACAATTTTCAGCAAATACAAGAGTACAGATATTCTTGGCTCTATTCAACCACACAGTCACAATGTGAGGGGGCACTTTAATGAAACTACCAAACAATTTTCAAAAAAGCAATGTTCAGCTAAATAGGAATAAAGACATTCTTGCCACTCTTCAACCATGTGAGGGCGCACTTCAGTGAACCAGAGAACCAATTTTCAGAAAATAGATTTTCAGCAAAATATGAGTAGAGACATTTTTGTCACTCTTCAACCAACCATTGACCAAGTGAGGTCACAACTGAATGAAGCACACGCTAGACATACAATGCAAATAGTAAAGAAACTATATTATCACAGAAAAAGAGAAATGAGCAATATGTGTTACAGTCTCAGCTTTGGAGAGAAACTACAACACTTTGAATGTTTCATAGCTTCTGAAAGAAAAGTTCACTACACAGGTTTTGGATAAAACCTCAAATTAAATATCTCCAAGAGAGCAGAATACGGCATATGACCTTCTTACCTAAGTGGAAGCTTCAAAGATTCAAATAATTTACAGGCTTCAACAAGGTCATCTGGAGACAGTAACTGTGTGAATAAAATGTGAATTATAATTTCGGAAAAACATGAAATTCTGAAGGTGTGCGTCTTTCAAAATACCAATGCATGCATCACTGTCGTTTATCAATACATCCATATTTTAAGACATGAGAACAAAGGTCAAATATCAAATTTACCTTTGAACTTCAATGGGCACCTCTTTCTGTCTTTGTAACTGTTGCCGTATATATCCGCATAAGTGCCCATGCTCCAGTAAGCACCCACCCCTTGCTTTCAATGAAAGTTTCAAATGACCAGGCAAGAGCCCACCACAATTTGTCAGGTTTTTTTGAAGGGGAAACATTAAAATTTGAAATCATCGTCAGCAAGTCTCATTCATTCTAAATTTTCAGTTGTGCCAGCTGGGCTCTTTGCATATTTGGTGGCCCTAATTATCAAGACAGTTTGTTATGTGTCTAACAGTGAACAAATTTGACGACATAATCTGAACGACATGGCATATGTCAAACCTTCACTGCCTTCTTTTTGCTGACAATGAAAACAGATCATTTTAACAAAATTCAAGCATGTTGGGACTGGGTACGGGTAGGCATCCACCTCAAATTATTGAGAAACTTGCATGCCCCGGACTTTGAGTGCTTACACAGTTTAAATACACAGATACAAACATCAGAAAACAACATATCTTAGTCTTTGCTTTCTGAGACTTATCACAAAATAAGACGACGCATGTAATGTATGAGTAACATGTATTTTGTAAAGAATAGGAGTACCTCCCCCTGATATTTGCTTACCTCCATTCCCCGGGCCCTATTAACTCTACAGTACACATCTGTCAAAGCCATCATTCCACCATTTTCCTGGAGGACAAAAGAGAATGACAAAATGAACACTTTGAGATAAAACATCGCTTTCACACATCTATTTATAACATTTCTACGGACTCTGTCATTGTGACATATTGAATTACAGGTCTTTGTAGTACGTTTTTCTCTGAGTTTTGTAGACTTGTACGACAAAATTCACAAATGTCTTACTATCTTTGCACTGCAACCTCAAATCTCACTGTTACTTGAACGGTAACTGTTTGAGACTATATTGGAAGTTTCTGCACTAGTTTGCTGTATGGTCCCTTGCTTGAGGGCGCTCTACATGCCCCCTTACATAAAGAGAGGAAGTTAAACAGTTGATTTTTTTTGTTTTTTCAGACAAGTTGCATTGTAATTTTAACACATTCACAGTTATGTAGAGTTGTTTTATTTACGACTACGTTGAAATAAATTTATCTTTTTTACAAAAAAAAGGAAGCCTAGAAAGCACCGTCAAGCAACAGATTTTTCAGTGTCGCTGTGTCTAGTGTGCTTTGAAGTTACAGTGCATGTAAAGAGCATACGATAAAATTTTCACAACTAATTTTTGGCAGGGTTCAACTGCTTTCAATGACAACGTATCCATGAGTCTGGCGCCCAACACTGAAATTCTTTGTGCTTTGTAAAGCAACTTGGCAATTTTACAAGTTTGGCACTGGTCATAATGCCAGCGTCATGGCATTATTAGGAATAAAGGAATAGTCACTATAGTGTGTTCCAGGATGACTGGATTAACATCCTGGAATGTGTTCCAGGAAACTGGACTGACCACAATACTGCAAAAAGCAACAGGATGAACAGAGACTGTTCTCTGCTTCATTAAACATCTCCCTAGGATATCACGGTATCTTAACAGAAGAACCAAAATTGGTGACTTTCTTGTAATCCTGAACACCATAGTGATGTACTGTTTCTTTTTACTTGCTCTGTGCCCTTGGGCTTTCTAATGTCTTGCCTTGAATAAATAGAACAGATGTTTCTGAAAAATCTCCGGAAGCGTTTCCAAAGTGTATTGAGCTAACAGCATCCACATGCTGCGAGTGGTTGCACCATATGGATGTTACAGAGAAAGCCTGGCGTATCATCTTCCATGAACATCCAAGCAGTCCAATACAAAATTACACAGTGAATGAACTGAAGCAGGTCACAGCCGGAAGAGGTCTGAACAACACTAGACAGTAGAAGCGAGATTCTACTGTCTATGAAACAACTGAATGAGTTCATGGTCTTCCGTAAGCCTATGCCACAGGGACACGTCTTGCAAACATCACTGCTGCACATGAACTCTGAAGAATCCTGGATCTCGGAAAATTGTTTTATGGTTATGCACGATATCGGTAAAGGTTGGGAAAATAGTTTGGTTATTTGCAATGGATGTCAAACAGTGAAAAGCACATTGAACATACCCCAGTCAGCACCATCATCATCACACTAAAAGATTGAGATAACTACATGTAACACACGCACATCCATGCACACTCTTCTTTGCTTTTTATTACTGGTTATTTTCAGCTGCTTACTCATGTGAAATGACTCATCTCTATGTGACATGAATTGCACATGGTACGTATCACTTACCTTTATTGGCGTTTCCAGCATAGTGGCCAATTGTTTGGCAAGTTCTATGTGGTACTTGGTGCCTGACCCGTGAGTTTCCCTGGTGACTGGGTTGCTGATGCCCAGACTGAGCAGGTATGCCTTAAACTTCACAGTCTGCAGTGATGAGAAGAGCAAAGAAATGACAAGCTTTCATTCGTATTGTTCTCAGAGGGAGGGAGGGAGGGAGGGAGGGAGAGACAGAGAGAAAGGAAGAGAGCTAACAGCATTCTCACAGATCAAGTTCATTACAGATGACTGTAACAGTGTCAGACTTCACAGCCTGATGACAGGCACTCATCTTGAATATCATCATTGCTCCTATATCTTCCTCAGCAGTAACAGACTAGGTAAAGTTTACAAGCTTTGTGACAGCAAAGTCAGGCTTGATCTCTTTACACTTTCTACTACCACAGAATACTTTGTCTTGACGAACCAGTAAAATGTCACATAGTGTACACAGCAACATGGTAAACGCCAGACCAAAGGGTAAAAATTTGTGATGGTAAGGGGCAAGTCACCTGTATTATTAGACTCATTCTCTCATGTTTAAACTTTGGTTTCATACAAACATTGTCGGATCGGAGTTATACTGTGCAGGTGGTGAGTGCAGCCTCTGCATTCAGATTTGTGTGATAGTGAAGATTCATTTCACTATGAAGCTTGCCCTTTGGTCATTTTAATTATCTCCAGACTAATATAAATAGTGAGCCTTCTCAGCTAGGCAGTCATTCGACAGCAAGTGTATGTGTGTAGACAGTACAGTGCGTGGCTACTTGTCAAGTTGAGTTCTAGCTGGATGCAAGATTGACAGATTCAGATGGAGAGACAGCAGGAGAGATACAATTTGAGACCGTGTTGGGTAACACAGATTTCTGTAATGACAACATAACGCCTGAAATACAGAGAGACCTGCTTTGCACAGTAGCGAACTCTTGTGTGTAGTTGATGTTTTATTAACGGGCTGTGGAACATTAACCCTATCACAAGCACCGTGCTCCAAAAAAGTCCAGTGTGATAAAATAGACAACAGATAGATGTAAGGACGATGTAGGAATGTCGCAAATGCAATTTCTAGCAGAGCTTAATTTGACATTCAAGATGTGATGAATGATCTGACAGCAAATCATCAACTAACAAAAGTAAATTTTTTATTTATTTCTGCTTACCTCATCCTCTGTGATGTCACCCTTCTTCTCTTTAATTTTTGTGGCGATGTTTTTTGACAAGTCAACCATGCTTTTTGCCTTGTGTATAGATACATTGAAGAAGTGAAAGCAATTTTGCATGAACTCATTTGAACAGAGAAATGCGATAAGAATCTAGCATGTGTCATGTGACTTTGCACAGGTAAATCATGACTCCTCACGTTGTGTACGAAGGTTAACCCTTTCACAACAATGGTTTGACCAAAACCAATTGTTGTCAGTGTTGATTGTGGACCCGTTCACAAGGAACGGAGGTAGGGTCAACAGGTCAAAGCCATTTCAGATGATAAACTGACTGACGACTACAGACCAAACCAGTATGAAATGTAAGGGCCATTTTGACGACATGAAACAATAGGTTTTCCAGTACTGCATTGGTATTTGAAACACTCTTATTGTACTCTGCAATAAGAGTGTCTTTGTTTCCACATTTGTTTGCTACATAGTCTAGAATCAATATCAACCTGTTTAGTCACACCACAGATCACTTGGAGAGGAAGACCAAAGAAGCATGTTGCACGCTGAACAGTTATCCATGTCGCTCAACAAACAATTTTATCACAGTACAATAATGATTTACAGTATACTCACTTGGTCCATTAACTTGCCGAGATCTTGAAAAGCCTTAAATTGACAGAAAAAAAAGGCTTGTTTACAAAAATGTTGGCTGAAATAATCAAACTGACAGCATTGACAGTTCATGTAGCCTGACACAATAAAGCGATCAGAATAATTTTATGTGCATGCCATGAATAAAATAATGTTCAGATAGACATCAGAATACATGTATATTTGACCAGATCTCACCCTTGCTGTTTTAACCCTTTGAGTGCTGTAATTTTTCCCACCAAAATTCAGTGCAACATTTTAACAATTTTTATGAATTTTTCTGTAATTTTTTTGATTATGTTAGACCAAACAGACATCACATTTCATTGGCTACAGGTTTTCATCAAAATTTTGGCAAAAATCTGAAAAAAATTTGACTGGGGTATATTTTATACAGTAAAGGTGACAAAAGTTGACTTTGGCGCTCAAAGGATTAAAGATTCATAGCTACCTTATTCGGCATAGGAAAAAGACAGTCAATAAAGAAAAGGATGGAACAGTCCTTTGGATACACCAGTATGCAAATAAAATGTATGGGAAGATTAGAGAGTGACATTTTCCATTTTCCAATTGAATTGAATGAGGAAAATCTCCATACGGGAACTTATTGTGGAAAAGTTTTCACAGGAAAAGATCTTGCTACCACTTCATAAAATAGAGGGGTTTTCTCTGCATGTTTTATGCCATTCCAATATATGTGCACAGTTGCATTTTGAAACATCCATGAGAATGATGTTTCTGTACTCACTGCTCATTATTAAAATGCAACAATCTCACAATTTTCTGGTGCACTTTTCAGAGAATGGCAAGTCTTTAAAATGGGAAATGACAAAATTGGTGATTACTGTTCTGTCTGTTCATTTGGTTGCATACTGTATGTACATGGCTATTTTGACATCTCCATATTTGTATTCTGTATCTGCAACAGTGTTCTCCACAGCTTGGAAAAAACAGAGCGGTGGCCAATTTACATAATAATACTTGATTTGCATATCCTTCTGTTGTGAAAAATGTATTCTTTTGTATGTTTATTCACACATGAATAGATTGCTTGAAAAAACAGAGGGGTGGCCAACCTCTAAAAATCCCCTAGTGGAGAACCCTATGTGAACTGAAATTGAGGGAAATAACAAGGAAAATGCTCCAGAACTAGTCTGTATTTCCTAATCCATTCCATTTAGTTTTACGAGAAGTTGCTTGTTCTGTTGTCTTACCATTGAAATGTTCTGATCCGTTTCTTTCCTCTTCTCTTCCAATTTTCTTTCAATGCCCACGATACCTGCTCGGACTTGTCGCGGCTGTGAAGGTAACACAGAGAAATACAGAATTCATTCTGAATCTCAATCTTAATTCTTCAAGGGATCATTTATGTCTATGGAATATCAGATGGTGGTTATACTTTCATATCAGAGAAGAACATTAAGTACTGTCTTGACATAAAAATCATGATTTTACATTGTTAAAGGATGAGTGGATGGATATTAGTTGTGCTAAGAAATGCTTACAAAAAAAACTAAAACACAGATAAAATATAATTATTGACATGAATCTGACAGTCATCATACTGCTTTTTTTATTTTCTCTTTCAGTTGTGTGCGCACTTCCACGTCTTTGTGAAATAAAGATTTACACTGTTTTATAAAGATGTGCTTAAATTGGCTTATCTTCAACAAACTGGGTCAGAATGATAAAAGTACGCATCACTCCTATGTAAAATACGTGTTGGGTGAAGATATGAGTACATCACGTAAAATACAGCCAACGCACGACCTAATCAATGGATAAAGCAGACTAGAGTGGCCTGTATAAAACATTAACTATGAAACAAATTACTAAAAGGCACATACCATGCAACCTCAACACCAAAGTGTAAAATGACAGTAAAAGCAAAAAGTTGCAAAACGATTTAGCCTTCTTCCGAACACACAGAAATTATGACACGATATGTTTAAGAGAAGATAATATTCCTAACTGCATTGTAATCAATACCTGACTTGACTGCTTGGTTGGACTTTGTTGTGCCGGTATGCTCTGATGTTCCCAAGTCCTCCTCTGCAACTGGTCTGACAAACACCTGTGAAACTACAATACAGTGAAAAATAATCAAACCATAATTCACATTTCAGATCTGCTCCAATTTTATCTATGATTGGCATTCACTATGAACATTTCAAAGACAAGCTTTGCCTCATAATGTTTATTGTAATTTTAAAGAAAATGTTTCTGAATTGTCGATCACTGAGTAGATTGTAATCTTCACTGCCTCCCTTTCTCTATCTCTTGCCTCACAAATGAAAAGTTTGCCGTCCATTTGAATGACAAAAAATGCATCATATGTCCTTATCTCATTCATGAAAAAACAAAATTGTCGAAAATATGACACATTTTCTATGAACACAGAAATATGAATGAAAATATTGCTTGAGAGGAAATTTTGAATGCAACTGTGTATGCTCAACAACCATGATTATTACAGAACTGGGACAGTAAAATTTACCTCTGTCTCACCAGCTGCCTTGAATGATAATTTTATGTATGTATTCGGGCTGTACATGACGGGTCCACCCTGTTTGTTAGGAGCAGCTGGATGGAGGTAGAGTATTATCTTGGGACTGGAAGGGAAAAAAGGGGGAGGAAAATGAAAATTTGCCAGACTGTCACTGCTGTAATTTCAATAATAACAAAGTGCCCATAATGATCATTATGTATGGCCAGTAACTGTCTCTATAGAAAGTATACAGGGAGCCAATTTTTTTCAAAGTTTCCAAAGCATTCACCCAGCTCATTGTTTGGCAAAGCAGGACAAACATGTACATGCAGTTCAACAATTCCCATGACAACATGGCTTAAGGCCTGCCTTTGGCAGGATAGATTGAATAATTTTCTCACTGGCATGAATTTTGTTGATCTCAACTGTAGCCAAAATTCAAGTTAAAAAAAAATAACTATCTGATGGGCCAACTCTGGAATAAAATGTTGGACTGAGACTAATACATTGTCATATAGACCGTCAACAGTCCCTCGTGATTTTTCTTTTCTGTTATTGGTATAGTTTCTTGCACAAATGGGTGCCGAAGGCATGACGAGTGCCAAAGGCAGTGTTACAGTATTCTATGGATAAGTGATACTGCAGATGTTATAGCAGTACATACAAATACTTGTTGATAAACACGTGCACACAAATCAACATAGATCTATATACTGGTATGTTCTGCACATGGTTTTGTTTGTACCATGGCCTGTTTGAATTCCGGGTTTAATCCATTCAAAATTTTGATATGCATTGACGAGATGACAAATGGAACTTGTGCATGGCAGTTTGATCAAACGAGTTGATCCAAATATAGGAAACCGATATGTCTTGGCCTAGGTCAGCTTTTGGAGAAGGTTGACGATATCTCTCCAAATTTTCCTACTCAATTCATCCAAGTACTACCAATAAATAAAAAGTGTCAATCCAAACTTGCCTTTTACCAAAGCTAGACGATTGCTCTTCGACAAACACAACCTGTGACAGATGCATTGAGATGTTGTAATTCTGAAATGAACAACAAAATTAAAAGAGGTGAAATACAACAGACAAATCTCATAAAATCACATGAAGAATGAGCATTGAGAAATGCTACTTTCCAACTTCTATACATACATGCACAGGGTTTTCTCTCGACTGCGTAACTTCGCATTTCAAACCACTTTCTGCCCTTTAAAAGTTATTGACAGTGCGAAAATCGCGCACAGAACACAGCAAGTAAATACGCCCAGACCCAAGCGTGTAGTTTAGTGACCTGTGAATTTGCTGTTGTTTCTGCCCCTAAAATGTCAAGTCTGCCCCCAATTTTTGATGAATGGGGCAGAAATTGCCCCTTCAGTGAACAAACAGAGAAAACACTACATGCATACATATGTTATTACCATAATAAGGTAGAATGTGCATTGGGGACAGATATTAGACTCTTTAAACTTCTTCGATATTCTTTTGACCTATCACTTGACAGGGTCCATTTTGAAGCTTGCAGAGTAAATAAAGTGTTCGTCAGTTTAGTTTTGTGAAAATCGGAAATTTGTTTTTCCCATAAAGATAACACAGGGATGATGGCCATTTCGAATTTCAAATATCGGTAAATATTTGGTGATTTGTTTCTCCAGTACAAAACTTTGCATGGTGACCCCAAATCATTTTTTGATTTTGAAAGAGAAAGATTGAAAGTTTGTCTGAGGAAAGTTTGAGTAAAAGTTTATGTATAACATTTTCGTGGCGCAAACTGTGTGAAAGAGGAAACTCTTCATATCTGGGATTGAGCACGCCTATGAACATTACCCGTCCCCATTGTCTGCAATCCTTTACAATCAGCCTCTCTTTGATCTACTTACCGGTCTCACTGTATCTTTCCATATCAGTCTGTAATTTGTAAGAACCAGATTACCTCTTTCAAAGCCCGTCTGTTTAAAAAAAAAAAAATCAAAAAAAAGAAAGACTAAATAAGACTGATTAATAGCTGAACAAATCAATACAGTCTTGACAGTTCAGTTGTTTCAGAAAGTTACAGGGGGCCCCCCCAAGAATACTGTTGTTTTCATCACGTGCATTCAGTCTGTTATTCCACGGTCCCTCCACAAGGACCGTGGTTATTCTTTGGGTGTGCCATTTATACCATTCTAAAATCTCAAGGTCATGTGGTCTGTACACCTAATGTGTTCTATTTATTACATTTAAGAGTTTATAAATGCCTGGAACCCTTTACAAAAGTGATTGCAATATATCAATTTGTGCTGAACGAATGGAAGCTATATGATAGGTCTATTGCTATGCACAATATATTCCAGCATTTCTTGTGTATATCAAACATTTTGAAATGGTGGCTGTACCAAGACTAGTGACAGCTGCCAAAGCAGCTTCATGTAAATGGAGGGACCCATGATCCAAGTTTTATTGGCAAAGTCTTACAGCGATTGGAAAGCAACAGAACTGGTGAACTTTGAACATGCATCAAATGCTGACCTCGCTGCACATTTGCTCAACACTTATAAGCACACTTAAACTTGCCAAAGCAGTTCAGCGACTCCTTGAAAATCGGTAAAAGATGAAAATTTACAGCAACAAGGCTTATATTTTAATCAAATGAATAATCCAGATCATAAATTTTTGAAACTGGGTGAAGACATAATCATGCATTTTTTTTCAAATGCAAGTAACGTTGCATACATGTTAGTACTTTGCAATGCTGTTACTGGTGGAGCTAGCACACATATGTGATGTTGCACATTTGATGATAACAACAGAGGCATGCTTCATTACTTGGGAGCATGAATCTCCTTCTACATGAATGGGGCGCATTGTTATGAAATACTAGTACTACAGGCGATCAGTTGACAGTATACGATACAGCCATAGAGGCAGTCTTGCTGCTGCCATGGACATACCACAAATGCTGCTACCTACAGCGGTGCAGGTCTAAATCAAAGGTACATATTGAGCCTTTCTCATACTCTTTGGTGTATACAGTATAGTGCATGAGATCCCAAGCATCTAACAGTGCGGCAGGGGTCTCATTTTTGGGGGGTTTTTTGATACAGCCTTTTTACTGCAATAGTATTTTTCTATTGCAATCCGTAGGGCTGTATGTAATGCAGCAGTCAATGTAATCTCAGAGGGACTCCATCTCAGGCGATACGGGACAGATGTGGGAGATTAGACCGAGTTTGCCATGAATTATGCCTGAGGGGGTGGGGCAATTGCCTCATAATGATCCCCTTAGTCACTTTCACGAACAAGTGTAGAATTTATGAATGCCCCACCGATTGGAGTGGGGGATTTACTTGTTTTAGGTGGGTATTTTTCAGATTGTCTTGCCCCTGGGGGCGGGGCATTTGACAAATTTCATAAGAATATGTCCAGATCCGCCACTATGCCCCGAGGTGGGGAGGATAGGGGTTGACATTGACTGCCGCATATCGCAGAATAATGTAGGGTTATTGTCGACCTCCATTGGCATTGCTTCATAGTGAGGACACAGCGAACACAGAACAATCAGTACAGTCACAGCACCTAAAGGAGCCCCTGGAGGGACTGTAGTACCATAAGGGCACATGGAGGTATGTGTGCTACTTCCATGGTGCAATAATCAGATCATGATCTGCAGAGTGCTTGCAGAACCCTATATGTCGGTGCATGGAGGTAGTACCTCCATGGTCGGTGATTTAGTTTCTCAGGTCACACAGTTTTACTTTTACTACAAACTGTCACGAACCTTATCCTCCCCGTCGTAAAGTTTGACTCCAGCCTGCTGCGTTACAACTGATTCCGCTGGCAAGAGTAATCCATCTGACCACTCAAACCTGTCCATCTTAATTTGAGCTTTATCATCAAGTACTCCTGCTTTCCCGGCAAGACAAGAGTCAAACTCAGGCCTGAGTCAAACTGGGCTTGTGATGTCGATCGTGAATACCGTTGGGGGCGCGATTTACAACAAGATCCTCTAGCCTTCTTGAAATGTTGCATTATGTTAATGATCGTAATCACACATCGAGAAATTAATGGTCAAATTCAATTATTTTGCCGAACCGAAACCTTTCATGTTCTAACTCTACTAATATCTATTAATTCGTTACTGTTTTTCGAGATGTCTTATGGTACTTGCAGAGAAACTCGGCTAATATAATATCGTGTGACTAAATATTCATAACGTTAAGTGGTCTCTAGATAAGACTAAAAGAATATTTGCAGTGAGGGATTCGATTGCAATCGAACGCAAATGAAACACATTTATCGTTTTCCATATAGATATATATACCAAAAATAAAATAAAATTAGTTATCAAATACTACATTAAAATTTAAAGTGTCGAATCGTTACTTATTTAGCAAGCTCTCCAATATTTAGTACTGTCAGTTTCATTGGATGTTGTACTTGTGACGTACATATGGGTCATTGTCCTTTTGCTTACGCAAGTTACCGGCATCCGGAATCACACAAGCGGTTACCACACTTCAGAAGGCAGCACTCGCACTCCACCAATCCTCCAGTCTCCACAGAAGAACTGAAATATATTTCAAAGATCAAGAATGTTTCGACACCTGACAAGAACAATACTCCGCCAAACAGGTAAGTCTGTAGTGTCACCAAGGATTTAATAGTGAGTTTTCATCTTAAAATTAGTGTTGAGAAAATTAAGACAAATAACCTTTATAGACTCACAGGAATTTCGACCGAAAAAATCCTTTCTTCAAAGTTACTTACTCGTAATACGACTAAGGACCTACTCACAACATGTTTCTATAAATGTAAATTTTAACTTGCTTCACCTAGTTTTTAAACAGTCAGTTTCAAAATGAATTTGATCCTAGTCCTAGCTATGTGGTCCTCCAGACTCTAATCATGCTATCAGCTTTGCCTTGAAAAGTTCTTACGTAATCGCTTTATTTGCCTTTGTCAAGACCGATTAGATTTCAGAGTTCCATAGTTCGTTCCGTATATCAGCGTTTTACCTTTTTGTTCGCTGTTGTCTTTCCTTCTTCCTTATAGTTCGAATGTGGCAGTCCATAAAAAATACATGTACATTCCACTGCGCGTAGACGGAGTGCGCATCCGTTCAAGGTCGTTTTGGTCACGATCAGACTACGTCACACACCAACGCATAACGCCAAGGACGCGCCATTTTGTGTCTTTACAATTTCAATACTGTGCATGACGCCATTCACTCTGTATAAACCACAGCCCTTCCACCCACGCCCTTTTAAGGTTACCCGGTTCCAATATTATTGAATTCCGATCTTTACTTGTAAATTCAGGTAAATTTTTGTAAGTTTTGCGGTGTAATGTAATTTCAAACTGTCAACTCCACTATGAGTGTCTGGGCCATTTGCCGATTTTACATACGGTCGTTCACCTATGTATGTATGTATGTATGTATGTATGTATGTATGTATGTACAAAGGTTGTACCCGCGCCTTCATGATACACACACATACCACATACGAGAGGGATAGACAGAAGCGGAAGGCGCATATCAACGTTCCGGGTAAAAATGACGTTGCAAATAGTCTAGGGTCTCGAATCAATGTTTACCCGTGTACTTGTTAAATTGCTAATAAACAGGGCAGAATCCATGTTTCTTAAAATCATTTGTTTTCGACATCGTTTATTAACATGATTTTAGCCGTTTGTTTCCCATCGAAATGGTTTTTATCTGGTTGGTCGATTTGTATGTAGATGACAGTGATGAAAGCATGCCCCTTTGTCCAAGACTATGAACTTTAAACTCTCTCAATTAATATTAACATTGAGCTTTGACTTGCATAGCCGAACAAAAAGAGTGGTGATTGCGCTTCTATAAATGAGGAATCGATCGGTCATCATTCTGAAAAAAAATTATATTTTGCAATCACATGTCACCAAAGACGGTAGAGATATGTGAACAGGATGTTGTAGAATAAGTCCCGTTAAGTAGATTTTCCTTTCACATTTTAAAATTGTTTCCAACGAAGACGAGGCCATGCCCAAGTATAGAGTACCATGAGTAATAATTTCACTGTAAAGAAATTGAACAATGATGGAAAAGAGGAAGGGTAGGGTGATGCTGCTTACACTAGTTCCTGCTTTTGGTTTTAAATTTTACTTCAAGTGATAACATGCCTTTTTTTGTTCTGTAGGCCAACATAGCCGACGTAGCTTGTCTAACTGGGTAGGCAGAATGCGTCCTGGTGCCGAGGAACCACCAGTCAATTACCACAAAGGCGCCAATGCCATCTTGATTGGAAACATCCTGGCAGCTACTGTCCTCTGGATCTCAGTAAGTTTGTTTGTTTGTTTGTTTTCCCCGGCGTTTCAACCCCCGCAGTCTGTCGTCTCCGGTCACTTCAACGCTGTCTTCCTGGTAGATTAGGTAATGAAGGTAGTGGACCTCCATGATTGGACCCTTTCATATTTTTACGTCCCGCAATGTCATAAGTCAAGTCGTATTGACACGATATTTTCGTGGAACGGTGGCAATTTACGTTTAAGAGGAAACCCTCCGGCCTTGGTTTTTACAATATATAATGTTTTTTTTCCCATTTTGTTTTTTTTTTGTTTTTGTTTTTTACTTAAACATATTCTTTTCATTGTCAGTCGTACATACAAATTCGTACGCCACTTAACCTATGTCCAGGCACATCAAAAACACACAACAAACAACAACTGTAAAGCTATGACTGCATTCAACAGTAACATCAGGAAAACTTATTTTATTACCCAACAAAACAAGAATGGAACTACCTGGTGTTAATCCTGATAGGAAAGTAGGCGATCGTGAGTCGAATCAACCAGAAACTGAGATTTAAGTGACCAACTGATGTCGGTGAATTGCAGGTTGGGAACTTTTAAACGACCCGATGCCTTTTCCCGATTTGATTAGTGCAATAAATGAAAGCACACGAAGGGAAAATATCCCAGGTAGCTGGCCCTTCGCCAGTTTGCGAAATCATGCGGACACTCATTAACAAGCAATGGTTGATTGTTATCGATCACACAAGCTCTCCTATGACTTGTTCTATAAATTGCAAAGACAGTGAGAATGCCTTCGCATTTATTTTTATGTTAGTTTCAAAGAAGGATGTTTGCCACTCAGATAATACTATCTACACGCAATAGGTAGCATCTGAAGTCGTTACACCTCAAGGTGGTAATGAAAACCGGCCCTTGGGTGTAATTTTACTATCGCACCGGACAGTGATGTCTTATAGTTCTTAATTTGAACACCGTTCTTCCCCATAGGCTTACATGTACAACTAAGCCCTTCTCTACTGCAGTTACTATATCCCATAGTTTTTATTAGCTCACATTTGGTATACCAATGTGAGGTTATCGTATAAGCTAAATCAGTTCATTTGCATCTCTGATTGTATGTCTGTATATGTCTGTATATTTGTGGGTATGTGCGGATGTATATCCGTCACACACAAAGGCTCCCATACCGCCAAAGCTACCATCTCAGTATTTAGTGTACAGGTAGATGCAGGGGTTGAGATGTGAATTTGTCAAAAAATGTGGAAATGAGGTAAGAAAAGGTGAAATCCTGCAAATGTGCAGGGGGCATGCCAGTGAGAAACAGGCCAACTCCACTGATCTTGACTCATTTCCTGTCATTGTTTATGAACTGTTACATATTATCAGACCAGCTGAAACCATAGACAGTAGATGGGGGAAGACCGTCTATACTAAACTAAGAGGGGCTTGTTTCTGCTATGCATGTTGCTAAAGTTGACCTCCAGTAACTAAAGTTAGACCTTAATTACTTTTGTCATTCTTGTTTTTCTGGTTTAAATATTTCTTGTTGTTTTTCTGGGTGTACTGTGCAGAAATCATTGTCATAACATCAACGTAGAATTTTCCTCCACTGAACAGATAGAAACAATATTTATTGTTGATCATTGGTAACCCATACTGGTATATGCCAATTCTGATCAAATTTGAGCGACACCGTATAATTGCGGTATTTTTAACGAGGTCGAACGACCTCAATCCGTTTTTTGTTTTTTTTTATGAGTTTTTGTTTTTACTTTTACGACCATGCTACGTACAATTGGCAGTTAAGGGGTTTTAAGGGACAGGTTTATTAACTTCTTTTGACACAAATTGATTACATGTTACTGGGTACAAGTAGGCCTAATTGTACAATGTCAACAAGACCCAATCAGAAAACCTTGGACAAGTTGGATTTAACTAAAACAATAATAGACAGGCAGACAGAGAGAACATAGTTTGTTGCCTAGGGTATTCTTGTACGTCCATGGTTATATTGAGGCAGATTTGTGTAAGGGATGGCACGGGTCAATGGGTAGATGAGCTACAGTTGTGGGGTCGTGGCGATAGCAAAGGCAAGCCCTAAAATGACACTCAAACTGTGCTTTGACTTTTTGCGAGACCCCTCTATACTTGCCACGCAGCATAAGCCCCACAATCTACCATAGAATAGTCATTATAAATGTTTTAAACATTTTCATTCCCACGAAGACTTTGTTTGGTTAAAACCAAATATTACTGGAGCTCATTACACTCCGTATTCCCGGTTACACTAAGTCTCCACAGGCCTTTTTTCTTAAAACTGAGATGCACGCACCAAAGTTTCGTGATGAAAAGTGCCAGTAGGTTTAATGGGATGAAAATTTTAAAGGACAACAGTTTTTGTCATCTTTCGACAAACGTTTTGTTATAGGTAAGATTCCTATCTCACCCGTTTCCTCAGAGCACTTCATATCGAGGCAGATCGATTTGTTACGAATACCAATACCTAACTGGCACTTGCTTGTTCTCAACCCTGTAGGTTGTAACAAGTGAC
>LD363428.1:26848-41873 GCA_001465055.1 Ptychodera flava
GCTACCCGTCGCTACCCTCCGCTACCTGGCTTTCTATGGGCTACCGATTTTGAGCATATTCTGGATGGGGAAAAATGTCCGCTACCCTCCGCTACCTTGTCTCCTAAGGGCTACCGATCGATTTTGAGCATATTCTGGATGGGGAAAAATGTCGGCTACCCTCCGCTACCTTGTGTTCTATGGGCTACCGATTTTGAGCATATTCTGGATGGGGAAAAATGTCCGCTACCTCATAATGCTCAATAAATCTTTCAATGTAATTATATTATTTTAAAAATTTTGGGCAAAGTTGCGATCGTTTAGGAAAAATAAAAAAACGATTTAAGATTTCTTACTTGTACTAATTTGAATCTCCGGTCAACCAAGAGCATCCCTATAATTTATGCGTCGTAACCGACACCAATTTGATTTATTTATTTGATTACAAACGCTGCAAATTTCATTTTACAGGTTTTATAGACACTTTGAAAGTAGGTGCTCATTTATAAAAAAAGTTCCGGCTGTCAATAATGTCAAGTGTAAGATAGAGAAAAAAGTCCGGCTTTTCTATTATGTAATACAATCGTTAAAACTTGTACCAGCGTACTAATACATCATTACGGCTTGTTATCTATTTATTTAAAGATTATTTGGTTTCCGCTACCCCCGATACCGATCGATACGTAGCGGAGACCTCGGCGAAAAAAAAATTGTGCCCCGAATCCTGCATTGTATAACTCGGTAATAGCAAATTTTTTCAGGAAAAGGTACAGACGTTTCCAATATGTTGAAAATACAGTCAGTGTACTTGAAACACAATCATAAGGTGACATTGTTCGTATAATGTTTCTTTTACTGGTCGTACGGATGATGATTTCTGCAACCTTCTCACCCCATGTATAAATAGTCTCTCCCGACCTTTGACTTTTACACCACGTCTTTATTTACACCGGAAGTACTCAGTGGCGTTCAGTACGCGAATGCGATACACCGGGCGCCTGCAACGACGTCAACTTCTTGCTCGCCACAACGCCAACAAGATGGCCAGATTTCATCGACGCACAGAACCAGAAGTTTTAGCAGAAGTTCTTCACAATCAGTACGACCCATTCGATTCGTCGTCATCAGCATCTCCATCGCCATTGATAAATAGAAGATCAACGATCTCTACCATAACTAGAAACAATGCAGTTGTCAACAGTCAAACGAGCACCCCGGCAAGCACAGATAATCCCAACGGTGGTATGAGATCTGTGCTGAATACTGTTAACCGTATGCATGACAAGTTCGTTTCTACATCGGACCAAACGAAAGACGAGTTGCTGAAGAAACTTGAAAATCTTGAAGCGGAGGTGAAGTCGTTGAGAGAGAATAGACAGGTCTACCGTGACGGTAGCCAAGACACCAGAAGACCCAGACTGGACGCCATCATATTTGTAAGTCAAGTAGCAATTGTCTCAGTGTTTGTTCACCTGGCCCATATCAGGTCCCATGCATATCTGGCCGGAGACTCTGCATGTGTCTGCGGTGTTATGCATAGGATATTCTGCCAGACTGCCTCCTTAGTCATTATTTTGTGTGTTTGATCATAGTGGTGAACCATAGAGGCACTGAAGCCCTTTCTTTCTACCTCCATCGGTGGCCATAGCAGTTCTTTCTACATATGTTTGTCTTCTCGGCCATCTTGAAAAATGCATTGGGTTGTGGGAAATGCAAAGGTGAACTAGAGGGGCCAAGTATTTTGCACATCACCCTTGGCTATCCTACAACCACACGCATTTTCCAAGATGGCAGAGAATGCAACAGAAAAGTGTGCCTTGCACCTGCATGGTTCTCCTTTATTGTGTGAGTGATTGCATCAAAAACCTATCAACAATCAATTATTGACTGCAAACAAAAAACAAACAAACCGGCTTTGTTCACAGATTTAAAGATAAAACACACCTGTATATTGCTTTTATTGTATCTACAAATCAAAGGCCAACAATTGAACAAAATATAAAGAAACAACCAACCAAACAAACAAACAAGGAGACAGATTTTCCGGTATGTTTACCCTAGATTGGTCATTATAGATGATGTGAAATGTTTGACCGTGAAAGTGTAGTGGCATATGCATTTCTATTGTTTACATCTGTTTACAGCCCGGTCTTGTACAAACAATAGGCAGTAACATGTCTGAATGGCACAATGTGATTTGCTCCAACAAAAAATTGTTGGAGTCAGCAAGACACACAGCCCACAGTCTACAAGTGTTGGGGATTGAGATATGGAGCACCCCTATGCTAATGTGTCTTACATTCTAGTATAAGCTTCGAGGCGGAAATACTGTTTCCATGTTAACTAACCATGAATTAGTTTCACTGTGGTACAACCAATAGTATCACAATCACTTCCTTGTCGACCTTGTAGTGGTAGTCATTATGAAGGATCTGGAATTGATGTGGTTGGCCCATGGATGTAAAAAAATACTCTAAGGTTAGCCATACCTTGATCTATACCTTTATGACACCTTTGGGAAGCAAAACTATCACAATGGTAACACCAATATCGTCCTTAATCCATAGTTGGAAGCAGGTCATGATTAACAGTTTGTCCATGGAGGTAGGTTACCTCAATGGTTTGTCCAATAATTTCTAATAAGCACATGTATTGTTATTTGACCACACTGTACTTTGTTTTGCCTTCCAGCGACATGTGAAACGCCTTTATTCAAGCGTTGAAGATTCATTTGACACAACAGATGAGTAAGTTTATTTCTACTTTTTTAAATCTGTGCACTTGTGAAGTAATGTCTAAGAAAAAGGGCATATTTTTGTCCTATGTAACACATGTACATATGCAAATTGTGAAAACAGCAGTGTTTTGGCAAAGAATATACGTGTACACATCTTTGTCTTCATCAGTTCACATATTTCATCATGTCTTCTGTTTTTTTCTCAGACTGAACTATCTTGAGATTCCAGTAAATTCGAACATCATTCAAATACCCCCTTGCACTCACTCGCTAGCTTTATAAACCATAAAATATGATTCTGTGATTCATTTACAGATTAAAAAGTGTCCGCAACCAGACCGTGTTTAGATGATGGTAGAGCAGTTGAAAGCCAAGTACAGTGAAGAGTACACTGGTGACCAAATTGAACGTAAGTATTGTCAAATTTATATGAATTTTGAAGAAGCTGTCATAACTTGCAATAAGATTACATCCTGTGAAACACTTTGAGAATTAGCTGCATGCTTTTAGTGATTTTTTATTTTCATTGCAATCACAGGGTTTTTAATTCGGCGCTAAAGATATCTTTACTATAGTAGATATGGGAAAATGTTTAAATTGGCGGCATCCAAAATTACAAAATTAAACACTTACCTAAATTAGCTAGAAAAGATGCTAGATAAAAAGAATTGTTTTACAGTAATATATGCCCATTATTTTAAAGCTCCACCGGTTGTGGTATTTGTTGAGTATTTATGTTCTGCGATTCAACCATAGTTTTAAGCTCACATTGTATATGTACCAGGTATACATACCAAAGAGATCTTGTGTCGTAAGTTAGCAGCGTCTGTATGTATGTATGTATGTATGTATGTATGTTCGTCCACTTCAAAAACTGAAAAACCACAGCACCCACTGTCGTACTATTAAATGTACAAGTATACTCAGGGGTAAAGATTTGAATTTGTTCAAATGAATGTGTCTATGTCAAAAATATGCAAATGAGGTAAAGGGGCAAATCCCACAAATTGCTCAAACTCTGTGACCATATGTCAGATTTGGTTTAAACTTTGTATGTAGATCCTTTAAGGTGATTTTGGCTAGATTGTTCAAATTGTGGCAGTTTTTATTGTTGTACTTTAAGGGCAATTTTTACCATTTTTGATTAGAATATCTTCTTCTTTGAAACTGCTCATCCCATTGCCTTGAAACTTGTTATGCATGATCCAAGCATAGACTTGTGTCAGATTTTTTCAAATTGTTGTGAAATTTTGATGTAGGCATTTTTAGTAAAAAAAAATATTTTTTGCTGAATAAACTATTGTGATTGCCTTTCAAACTTGGTATTCATGTACCTAGGGGCAACCTTACTTGACTGTCTCCATATTGTGGTGAACTTTTTATATTTGTATTGTTTTGGCATTTTCCCCATTTTTGGTCAAAAAATCATTTTCTCTTAAATCGCTTGTCCAATTGCTTTGGAACTTGGTATGTATGTTCTTCGGGGTAAACTTTGTGAGCCAAATTAGCCAAGTGTCATTGACGCTATGTTTTAGTTTTATCCCAAAAGAACTGCATTGTTGAAAGCTGATAACTAGTCTGAATAGCATTTATGTGTGTTAAGTTGACATTGTTATCACTGAAATCTGACTTTCAGTCCAGACTTTTTAAACAAGAACAGCAATTATTTACAGAAAGACAGGGGGCAATATTCCTTTAGGAAGAAGCAACAAATGGTAGTCACTTCTCGGAGACAAAAATTTATAACAAAAAATTTGAAATTCCATGCAGTCTACCCTTCCAGTCTAGAAACAATGGTTTCATCCCAGAAATTTCACACTTGCTTCATGAAAAAATTGTTAGTGATTAAATTTGTCATTATAATCAATCGTGCATACCATGAAACTCCAATAGCAAGTTCTGTATAGCTTGAAATATATTGTGCTTTCCCACGTGAAATCTAACAACATTTTTTTCCATTTCAACTATTTCCACAAATGACAACAGCTAGTTTTGAGCATTGGTATCATGCTTGCATTAGCTTTACACAACAAATTTATGGAAACAATTTGTTGTTCTTCTTATGTACAACAGGTTATTATTAGTCCAATTGACTAGATAGAATTCCCTTCTCTTATTTAGTTGCTGTTTTCATGAAATGGCAGACAGAGCGACGAAAATACTTATGCAGCTTGGAGAAAAAAAAAGAGAGGGTGGCACAGTATACTATGGCTAACAAACTTAGATCAAGGAGACGAAGGGTTAATTATACATTGGAACAGTTTTGAATATGCTAATTGACATATGTGTTTGTCATCTGTACATTCACAGTATATAAACCCGCTGAAAACAATCAAAACAGCTGCACTTGTTACTCTAGCAACTGGTCTTCCTGTCAGATATGCAGTGTATTTGGGGAAATATCCTTATTAGAGAAGTACAAAATTTATCTGTAAGGATATTTAATATTTTACTTGTATAAAAAAATTGGGTAGGCCTCAGAAAAACAGTAACTATGAAATGATGAGACTGTTTTTGTGTTACATACATACAGTATGCAGCAGTTGAAATTATTGTCATATTTTTTGCTATTGAACAAACCCCAAGGCAGACCAGTTTCAGAGACTGATCACTGCTAAGATCTATTAGTTTTTTCTAAACACCTATCTTTTCAGGATCAATTTTTTAAGCATGAGTACAAAAAAGGCACCTTTCTAATCAGGACAATTCTTTATTACTGGTTTTTCAAAACAAAATTTCATATTGAAAAGATTTAACCGATGGATGTAAACACTCCTCTACTAAGAGGACTGTAGATGCAATTTTTATTATTGTTCATAGTTTTGTATTTTGTATAAACCACACTATCTTGTTTTTCACCAGGACTTAATTTAGATGTGTAGTTGTTCTGCTTACCAGCACATCCAGCATGTATATCTAAGTGTACTGTTATTGTATGTGATAACTTTTAATCCAGTTTAAACTTCATTTGTCAACAATATTAATGCCTGACGAACATACAAATGTACATGCTGTGGTCACAAGATAAATTATGAACATGCTTTAGGCCATAAAACAAGAGCTATATTTGGAACACAAATCAAATACTGTAAAAATCACCCCCCCCCCCCGCCAAGTTACATATACTGTCCCTTTAAAGGCCCATGAGCTTCAACTCTGCGAAATTTCACCAACCTTGAGGTACCTCCAATTTCTTCAGATATTTACTGCATTTTGTAAATTGATCGTTATAGTTATTAACTATGCCTCAACAACATTTCCTTGTGGCCGAATAGCCAAGAAAGTGACAGATTTTTGATCATTTAAATTTCCTGCCATTTTCAAAACCCTGCTATGTTATGTTGCAGCTCATGTGCCTTTAAACTGTAGTTTTAACAGAAATAGTGCCACTAACCAACTTCATTATATCATCCTGCTCTATTTTTCAGTAATAGATTGTGGTTATCTACCAACAGTGAGTCCCTTGATCCAGTTTTTTGCTCACGTGTTGACACACGTGGGCATATGTCGCAGTGATGCCTGTCTGTCTGTGTGTCTGTGTGTCTGTCTGTCTGTCTGTCTGTCTGTGTTCTCAATATCTCAAAAACGGCTCATCAGATCAGAATCAAATCTTATACATAGATTCAGTTTGCAAATGGCAAGAACTGATTAGTTTTTGGTGGGTGTGGCTTGCTTACTTTTTGCTCATTTGCATAATTAATGATTTTAGAAAAACTGATATATATTTACAACGACTGCACACAATTTGATGAGATTCGCTACAAATGTTGATCACACCAAGATATATCAGCTTTGAAAGATATTAAGGGGTGACCTGAAAGGTAATTACTAATTTGCATGTTTAATGAAATTTCCTAATTAGGAGTATATATCTGGATTTACTTGATCAAAATTGACAAAACTTGGTATGCATATTGAAGATACTATGATTTAACGTTATTGAAAGTCATAAAGCATTTTACTTCATCCAAATCCTAATTTGCATATTTAATTACCTTTTGAAATTAAGGCTATATATTTGAAGTTACATGACCAAAATTGATGAAACTTGCTTTGTACATTAAAGATACTATGATAGAATATGATTAAATGTCATTAAGCATTTTCACATCAGCCAATTACTAATTTGCATATTTTATGAACTTTCCTAATTAAGGGTATTTATCTGAATTGATGAGACCAAAGTTGATGAAACTGGCTATGTACATTAAAGATACTATAATAGAACATTATTGACAGTCATTAAGCATTTGAAGTTTAGCAAATTCCTTATTTGCATATTTAATGAACTTTCATAATCAGGGATATTTTTCTGTATTGACAAGACCAAAGTTGACGAAACTTGCTATGTACATTAAAGATACTATGATACGACATTATTGAAAGTCATCAAGCATTTTTACTTCATCCAGCTCCAAATTTGCATATTTAATGAATTTTTGAAATTAGGGATATATATTTGAATTTACTTGACCAAAATTGATGAACCTCGCTATGTACATTAAAGATACTATTACGTAGGCTATTTTTATTGAAAGGCATTAAGCATTTTTGCTTCAGCCAATTCCTAATTTGTGTATTTAATGAACTTTCCTCATTAGGGATATATACTTGGATTTATTTGATCAAAATTGGCATAACATGCTATGTACATTGATGATTATACCAGGTTATATCAATATTGGAAGTCATTTTGCATTTAAGTTTTCATGTCAGCTAATTTATAGTTTGAATATCTAATGAGCTTTCAAAGTTTGGAATATATAGTTTGAAGGACTTGACCAAAGGCAATTACACTTGCTATATAAAGTGGTGATACAATGACAGCAGGCAAAGAAATTAATATTTTTTTCAGCTAATTACATATTTCAATACTTAATGACCTATAGAGTTAATCTGTGGTGAATTATGTTCATTATGTTGATCATAGTACTTTCAATGAAGTTGCAAACATGTGGCAAAGGTTCAAATTTACACATAACTGCAATATATAATGAAACACGTGAGCATTTACAGTTCATATCTGGTTGATAAGAGAGGTTTCTCCTATATTGATTACTTTATATTTGATTGTATTACAGTTACTACAGAGTCGTGGAAAGATTGTACTGGAAGATGAAAATCGCTTGTGGGGAAAAGTGTTGAAGGCAGGAGACCAGCTTCTGTCTGATGAGGAGGATGGTCCGCATGGGTTGATTATTCGATCTCCTGGATTTCGATCACAAATATTGAACGATCTTATTGTTAAATTAGATAACAGAATGGCTGGAAATCTGCCAACCTTGAAGAAGATTGGTGGACCACCATGTGGTATGGATCCACAAAAAAATGTCACAAGGATTTGTTGAGTGAGTCTAGAGTTTGAGTTGGACACTTAGTAACCCCATATTGTAACATCATTGTTTTCAGAGACACAGTCATGTAATTCTTATGCAGCCTTTTTTGGCATTATACACGGTGACATAATTTTTTCTCAAATTATTTATTTAGATAACCAGTAATGTCATTTTGACAAGGAATTTTACACATTTACATTTTTACTTTGCAATATGACACAGCAGTGTGTCCAATACTGATAACTTTACTTCACAAAGGTTTGGAGACTGTGTATGTAACAAAATGACTTTATTATGATAACATGATGGCGCACCTGACAAAAGTATTTATCAGATACAGTCATTTACAGCTGTCATTTTACTGAAAGCCTTGCAACTTTTTTTGTAACTTTTATTATTCATGAAGTATTTTTAATTTTTAATAAAAAGTCCTTTGTGAAGAATATCACAAGGATATTGTTGTTATCAATATGGTTGTATGTGAGTAGAGATTTGTATTGGTGTGTGATCTGAGAATGTAGATTGGCATGTTTTATGTTTATGTTTTGTTTGCTACTCTATCACATGACAACATTATATTTACGACTGAATTTTGGTCACTTAAATGTCATACAACATTGACTTCTACATACTTGAAAAAAATATTTGCAATGATAAATGCGGAAGTACAAGCTCAAATAATGGCAATCTGAGTATAAAAGGGCAAAGCCAAATCCTAGCTATGGATGATGACCCAGTAGTGTGACCCATTCAGTGACTTATGCAAATAGTTGACCCTAATGAAGACATAACTGATGCTAATTTCTGGGATGGTTTGCACTGAGAATATGCGAAAATACCAGGGATGTACACTCAAATATGCTAATACATGTCTGTGATGGTGACGTAATTTGTGCTCATAGTAGGGAAGATAACGCTGAAAATACGCAAAATTAACTGAGGTGTGAACTCAAATATGCTAATACATGTCTGTGATGGTGACGTAATTTATGCTCATAGTAGGGAAGATTGCGCTGAGAATACGCAAAAATAACTGAGGTGTGAACTCAAATATGCCAATACGTATCTGTGTTAGTGATGTAATTTATGCAAACATCGATGAAGATCTGCACTAAGAATACATACAAATACGTCGGTATGTTTACAATGTACACTTAGTATGCTAAGGTCTGCGTTGTGCACACTCATGGTATACATGGATATACGTATACGTATACGTATACCTAACCGCAATTTGCTGACTCCTTTTTCGATCACAATTCGTCGAGTAATGACTCACCGCTGCCCGAGCATGACTATCCAGGTCCAGGAGGGTTCAAATTCACCCTTTTAAATACAAGAAGAGTGAAATCCATAAGTAAAGCTCGCAACAAACTGGCTCAGTTACAGGGGATTGTATACTCGAGTATGCCTGACGAGCAATTATGCTCTGACTGAAACCTGGCTGGATGAGACAGTCGATGACAACGAAATCCTGCCGAATGGCTTCTCACAGTATCGCCGAGATCGATGCGGTCGTCTCGGTGGCAGTGTGTACATCGGTATTCGTAATAACATTATCTCCAGACGCAGAAATGATCTCGAAACTTCGTATGCTGAAATTATTGTCTGCGAAATAAACCCCTGTAAAATGAAGAAACTGTGTATTGTGCTATGCTATCGCCCACCGGACACAAATAGTGACGTGTTTAACAACATGTTCGAAGAAACTCTTGAAAAATGTAGCCATGACTATACAGACATAATTGCTTTGGGTGACTTTAACTATCCCATCAACAATCCTTTAGATGATGTAAGTGGCAACTTTTCTTTATCACAAATTGCCAACCAACCAACTCACAAGAAAGGTAAAATATTGGATTTAATTTTTGTTAAAGAACCAGAACTTTGTTCTGTACCAACGGTTACCTTTGAGCTGTTTGACAGCGATCATGCTGTCTTTGAATTTGTGTTTCAAACACATATTACTAGATTAAGCAAAGTTCCACGCACAGCTTTTAATTTCAAAAAGGCGGATTTTGATGGCCTGCGTTCATTACTAGATAAAGTGCCTCTCCATAGTGCACTACTTGACTCTGACATTAATGTTAATTGGCAATGTTGGAAAGATCTAGTATTCTTAGCAGTAAAGGAGTTTGTACCAACCACTGTAATTAAGGATGTCAACATACCTCCCTGGGTCGACAGTGAAATCAAACACTTTAGCAAAAAGGTTCAAACAGCACCAAAAAGGTTCAAACAGCACGGAGAAAGGCACACCGCTCTTACTCAACTTCAGCTTGGTCTAACTTCCGCAAATTAAGAAATAAACTTTAAAATATGTGTACTCACAAATTTAACGATTACCTACAAGTCCTCAGTGACTCAGTTAAAGAAAACCCCAAGACATTTTGGGGTTTATTCAAAAGTAAAACGAAATCTAAAAATATTCCGAATCAAGTTAAACTCGATGCCAAGACAGCCACCCAGCCAAACGAGAAAGCAGAACTTTTCAATGATCACTTCAAGTCCATTTTTACTTCTCAACCCATGAACCGGACTTATCCTGCAACTTCAGTTTTCCAACATGATGGTCTTGGCAGTATTAGCATTTCGATCGGTGAGGTCGAACATATTTAAAACATCTGGATACAAACAAAGCTAGCGGGCCTGATTATTTGCCAGCCCGAATTCTCTCAGAGTGCTCACATGAATTAGCACCTTCATTGTGTTCACTATACAACAAATCGATAGAAACAGGTTCACTACCCGATGAATGGCTGTCAGCTAATGTTATTCCGGTGCACAAAAAGTCTGACAAATCAAACGTCATTAACTACAGGCCTGTTTCCTTATTGTGTATTTGTAGCAAAGTTTTCGAGAGATGTATTTTTAACTCCATTTATCCACATATTGAACCATTTCTCCATCATATGCAACATGGTTTTACTAAAAGACGTTCCACGACAAATTGTACAAATATTTCATCATGTAGGGAAAATTCTCGATCGGTCAGGGCAAGTCGACATAATAGATCTCGACTTTTCAAAGGCCTTCGATTCCGTTCCACATGACCTTCTTATCCACCAAATCAAATCTTTCGGCTTTCATGGCACTTTACTGCAGTGGTTCACTGCATATTTGTCAAACAGAAAACAAAGAGTTGTTGTAGAGGGCTCAAATTCACAGTGGTGTAATGTATCGTCCGGAGTACCCCAGGGATCAGTACTGGGGCCTATGTTGTTCCTGTTATATATTAACGATTTACCAGACCATGTTAGTTCAAACACAATGGTTGCACTTTTTGCAGACGACTCCAAATATATCAATGAAATCAACGACATTTCTGATTGTCTAAAACTGCAAAGTGATATCAACAATTTAGTATCATGGAGTGAGAAATGGAGCATGCTTTTCAATGCTGAAAAATGCAAGCTCCTTACCATTAGTAGAAAACGCAACCCCATTACCTATACTTATTCAATGCGTGGTGTTTTCCTAGAAAAAGTTGACAGCATCCGTGATCTTGGAGTCGAAGTTTCTTCAAATATGTCTTGGGATAAGCATATCAATATATCTGTTACAAAAGCAAACCGCATGCTTGGACTGATTAAACGTACATGTGGCCACACCTGTTCCACTAAAATGAAACTCCAACTGTATTTATCCCTTGTCCGTAGTACTCTTGATTATTCATCCCAGTCATGGGCTGTCACGACTAAGCAATCAATGCTTCATCTTGAAGGTGTCCAAAGGAGAGCTACAAAATGCATTCTTGGATATCCCCAGGAGATGGATTACAAAGAGCGTATGATTAAATTGAATTTGCTCCCATTGAGCTACAGGAGAGAATTAAATGACTGTGTCTTTATAGCTAAATGTTTTACTGGTATGTATGACTTAAATTTAAGCCAGTTTGTCACATTAAAATCTCCTGATGACACTTCCATGAAGATGCCACTTTTTAAAACTGAATGTTTTCGTTACTCGTTTTTTAACAGAGCTTTTTACTCGAGTAGTGTTATGCCCTTTCATGGCAAATCTTCAACAAGTGTTAGGTCATACAAGTCATACAAGTCTATTTTATTAAAACATTACACAGTAATTTTTATCCTGATAACACTTGTACTTGGGTGGGAAAGTGCCACTGTAAAAATTGCCGTCTCTGTTAATTGCTCTGTTTTGTTTTGTTTTGTTTTGTTCTGTTTTGAAATTTTTTTGTATTTTTTAATTTGTTTTACTCTGCGTCTGTCTTTTCTGTTTTTAATTTTGTATGTGTAACTTGTTAAATGTGTGCTTTTGTGGAGGGTTGCTTTTGTATAGGTGTTAGTCACCTGTGCGACTCATCCTGACTTTATGTCAAAGCTGAATAAATAAAATAAATAAAAAAAATACTAACACATTGAGATGTTCCATATACGTACATATGCACTATGTATTTCTGTTGCACATTTCCAATCTGCAGCTACGCAGACTGTTGTATACTCACACATTCTACTAATATACGAGTCCATAAACATAGATATGATGAGCGTACTTCAAGCTGTTTGCCCAGTGAAAAAAAATATACTTGCAGCGTGTCCTCGTAGTTTTTGTCAGAGTCTTCACCTACCAGCGTGAAATAGATCTCTTGCACTTCTAGTCCAGCAGTATGTAACAGTAATGGTCGTTTCTGTGCTTCTGTCGTTACTCCCTTACAGACTAGATAGAGTTCAAATGCTCTTCTCAATTTCTTCCATCTTTGAGAAATGGTGTTCGGGTCTTCATTGACGTTGAAACATGTCAGACCTCCGATGTCCAACGGAGTCACATTTTCACCGGCGGCACTGTTTCCCTCGGACATTTTCCAGGCATCCAAGATGAAATTGTAATCAAATAGTTCTATTTACCTTCTCTGAGGATCCCGCCTCGTCGCCAGATATAACATTCGCCTCGATGGACAACGATGCACACGATGTAATCAGATTACAATACTTTATTCACGTGAACACATGATGTCCGCCATTACAGAGAACAGCAACAACAACGAACGGTATTCTGGGAAAGCCCGGGTCAAAGTTCAATAGAGTTCAGGATACTACAATGGAGAAGAACAACATCGCAGTGCTCTACACTCAACAAAATATTGTCACACTTATCAAAGTTAATACAACTACTGCCCTGCAATTGACTACTTGCGGTGTCACTGTTACTGTATACGGGTAGAGAAGGTGACACCTCTTTATTTTCCCAAAATGTCAGCATTTTTCATACTTAGAGAACAAAGAGAAAGAGATGCAAGAAAGAGAAAGAGATACAAGAAAAAGACAATTTTTAGACTTTTAAGTCTGAACATGACATAAAATGAGGTCCCAAAAAACGTCCATATAACAGACAGTATAAAATGCGTAACTATCTAAAGTTGCACGTTCCGATAACTATCCAAGAAATATTATACTTTTTTACATCAAACACGAACCACTTATATATAACACGACGAAAAACATTTCCACATTTCCGAAAAAGTTAGATTTCATGATAATTTTATAGAAAAATTTTAAAAGGGTACTTAATTTCTCTTTATTTTCATAAATTTCTGAGAAAATAACTGCATGAGGCTTTTGCAAATCACTTCCTTCTATTTGTACCACAAGAAAAATGATTTACATCATTTTCTGGTTGCAAAATTAAGTAAACTTGTGCCATCGAAATAATCGGGGTTTTATCTTACTAATTTACACAGCAGTACATTTTACTTTGAAATTCAGATCATTTTACTGTCCCTCTCATCCAGGCTATAATTCTAAGGAATTTCTCAGAATGCGATAAATGTTCAAGGAATTACTGCTGAAAAAATGGAACATCCAAAGTTGCATTGTCAAACCTTCTTCCATTTATGTCTTTTTGCCATGTAATTCAGTAATATTTAAAGAAATAATTGCATTCAATGAGTTCAATCCCAAGTCTAGAAAAATATGACAAATTACTTTAGAAATTAATAAATTGTTAAACATTTGGGATTATGATGAAGTCAGTTGCAGGACATGTCTTGCAACTGAGATGGATTTGTCAGTTGCAGGACATGTCTTGCAACTGAGATGGATGTGTCAGTTGCAGGACATTTCTTGCAACTGAGGTGGGTGTGTCAGATGCACGACATGTCTTACAACTAAGGGTGGGTGTGTCAGTTGTAGGACATGTCTTGCAACTGAGGTTGGTGTGTCAGTTGCAGGACATGTCTTACAACTGAGGCGGGTGTGTCAGTTGCAGGACATGTCTTGCAACTGAGGTGGGTGTGTCAGTTGCAGGACATGTCTTGCAACTGAGGTGGGTGTGTCAGTTGCAGGACACCCAATTGAGGTAGGTCTGTTATAATTTGTTATCTATGATTATTTTGTGGAATTTAGGTGGAAATTTACATCACGATGCTAGTTCACCATTTATAAAACTATTATGAAATTTTGGCAAGGGTTTAAATAAAAGCCAAATTTTACAAACATTGTTAAATTTGATAGATCTAATGCTAACTATCAGCTTCGGGATATGGCTGAATGGGTTGGTGCATTGACATCTTGGCTACGGGATTTGGTACAGCAAGTGTTGGTTCAAGGGAGGTGAATGAAAAATCAATAATGTTTAACATAGGAAAAAATACATGAATGGGGAACACAAAGTTTATCCTTTGAAAAAACATCATGTTTAATACCTTGTATTTATTATGAAAATAAATTGTAAATCTTATCTGTATTGCAAGTATTGACCCGGCAGAAACATATTGCACGCATGCAATGTGTCAATGAATAACATTTGAGAAATTTCAAATAAAAAAGGTTGACAGAGCATTTGCAGAAAACTCCCAGACATGCTACACTGTAATTGTCGTCATGAAAAGAGCTATGTATATACAATAATATCACCTTGTTCCATCTAGTGCAAGTGCGGAGGTGTAAAGTTCTATGTAAATGAGAACAAGTGTAGCGAAGTGTAGCGACGCTAAATTAACACTATACTTGAA
>LD363450.1:0-16311 GCA_001465055.1 Ptychodera flava
ACTTGGCCAACGGTAATTACACTTGCTATATAAATGACAGCAGTCAAAGAACTATAATATTTTTATTTCAGCTAATTACATATTTGTATACTTCATGACCTTTGAGAATTAATCAGCGGTGATTATTTTTCATTATGTTGATCATAATACTTTCAATGAAGTTGCAAACATGTGGCAAAGGTTCAAATTTACACATAATTGTATGAAACACGTGAGCATTTTCAGTTCATATCTGGTATTACTAGTTTGCCTGTAAGCAAAGTAAAGTAGGTATAGGGTGTTGGCGCAATGCCATAATGGTGGCTCAGAGATCCAATAATAACGTTCGAGGAAACACAATTGTAAGAAAAACATTTACAAGTACACTCTTATTTTTTTGCTTTCAGGTTTCTTTAATTTACATACACAATTTTATTCAGGGATTTCTGTTGTCGAGCTTTACTGGGTCAATTTTGAAGATGCAAATAATCTTCAAATGTTGCCAAGTAAACTGATCAGATGATAAGGCTCATACTCTCATTCAATCAATCGTCATACTCTGAAACATAGAGCTAGTGGTAAAATATTGGGTTATGATATAACATTAACAAAAACTACCGATATCTCTCTCTAATTTGCCTACTTCAAATTATAAACGATATCATTGTCGCTACTAGCTAAACCATTATTTTAAAATATGAGTCTATGAGAAGACACTAAATCAAAATGGTGAACTGTATTGTAGGCATGCAACCAAACGAGTTTCACGGTCATTTCTATATGGTAGAATTTAACTATTTTGGCTGACTTGACAGATTTTCAAGTTCATATTCAAGTAAAATATCTCGCACCGATCAGTTCACACTACTTTGATAATTTTCTCAGATCCTGTATTTCTTTGGCCACTGTTTTATTGTGTCTCCTAGCGATATTGTACAACGAGTCCCATGTTGGTGGCGTTGGGGGCGTTGTGCTTTTGTCAGCACTCATTTGTATCCACTGCGTGATGAAAGCTTCAGCCGCGGCTTCTCCTGTCAACTCGTGGCTTCCTCTGGAATGTTTGATTGTCTCCCCTTCTATGCCAACATCTCGGGCGATGACTTCCCAGGTTGTTTTGATCTTCACGGCTATCTTCTTTGCATCGCTTTCCGCTATAGCGACACTACCTTGACTTAGATCTGACACGTGTCAAAAAAAGTTAGCTGTTAGACGAGAGAAAACAGTCGTAACAACTTTTAATTCAAGCATTTGGTTCGGTAAATTTATCAAGTCTTGGTCGGTTTGTTATAAATACGACCCTTTTCAGAATTAGAGCGCGAAGCCACTGCAGTGAACTGCAATAAAACTGCTCACACTAATTAGTTTCAGCTGTAGCCAGCTGGCAAAGTCGACAACATTGTATGTCCCATGCAGACAGTTTGTCTGGGGAAGTTGAAATAAAAAAGATTTGTACATGGACCAGTGCATGGTAATGTTACATTGTATCTTAATCTTGAACACAGGGTGCCAATCGTAAACTCTCATTTACAACTCGAGCCTCAGACAGAGCTAGTTTTGCCTTTGTACAAGCACACTTTTTGGTCTTTATCAAGTAGCCTTGTTCAACACCAAAGTGGCCACGGCTACAGCTGAAACTAATTAGTGTAAGCAGTTTTATTGCAGTTCACTGCAGTGGCTTCGCGCTCTAATTCTGAAAAGGGTTGTATTTGTCTAGGTAAAGCTTCTCATCAATAAGTAAAACCTTTCACCAAAGAACTATTTTAAAGAAATTCTTATTTGGTTGTGATTATTAACATAAACAACTGCAATTTTCGACGGGTGTGTACTGTCAGTGCATATTCATATGAAATTGTTTCATATCTATCGACATTTAATTCCTCGATAATGAAAAGAAATAAAACCACTGTTAGTGTTCTTAACTTTTGGATCTCAAGGAATGCTAAATAATCACTATGTGTTCATATTGGCTTCAAGATCTGTTATCTCATTTACCAAACTTTCTTAATCGAGAATCATAAGTTTCTATCCTACCTGTTTCACTCGATCGTCTCTCAAACTGGTTCATTCGTTCTCTGATATCGCCACATTGTTGTTTTGTCCAATCTCTTACTTGTCGTAACTCTTTTCGTATTTCGTCGATTTCACTCATCCCAAACCTCTTTTCCATCTTATTTAGTTTTTCTACTACTTTGTCAACGACTCGCGTGTCTAAAGTATCTGGGACAAAAAGGGTTGAAATAGTAGAAATGTGCTTGTAAATATTTTCATTCAAATATAGACGATTGGAACTAGTAAGATCTGAGAATACGGACAATGATTTAAGCTAGATAATTCCTTTAACTCATGAATTTTACACCCGTAGCTTAATCGTCAGTAGATTGTAGCATTCTAGGCAAACATTCATAAGTCTTTTTATTGTCTCTTTTAACGATTTTCTTGATGGATTTATCGACTTCTTACGACAACGATCATATGATTTTACCGGCAGGTTTTCAAACGCGTTTAGTTGAGTGCTTTGTTTACATGATTATTATGCTCTTACTCTCTTTTTCAGTATTTAATGTTCCAAGACATGTTATGAGCCCTTCCAATAAATGAACTCTCTGCAAAGAATTAAGCTCGTAACCCGATCAAAGTATACTTTTTCTGAAAGCCTAGATATTGGCAAATACTTTGTTTTGTATTACTTCACCATTGCTTATACAAGAACCACGTGACGGTCAATTTGAATAACTTCTTAAAATCGGTTTTTACATTTCTCTGTTCCCTGAAACTACCATTTCATAACTACCATTTCAAATGACTTAAAAAGGTACAGAAACTCATTATCTCAGCAAGAGAAAGCTCAATTAAACAAAATTGTTACTACTGCATCAAGGATTATTGGCACAGATTTACCCTCACTTGATAACATCTATCGGTAGCGTGTGGCTAACAGGGCCTCACACATCATCGATGACAGCAATCATCCAGCTCGTGATTTATTTCAATTGCTCCCCTCTGGACGGCGCTATCGGTCCTTTAAAGTGAATACCGCACGTTTTAGCAATAGTTTTTATCCACGTGCTGTTCAAATACTTTCGCAATTTTTAATTCGCAATTGTATTTTTTATTACCTGTATCCATAAGATTTTATATTCTTTTTTACTCATGCCTCCTTCGTATTATTTATTTGGTTTTATAGTCGGTTTCTAAAGTGTTTTAGTTACATGTAATATCTGATGTTGTGTTGTTTTGTGTGACGACAGCAAGACAATTTCCAAATGAACATGAATGTATATAATGGCAATAAAGTTATCTAATCTAATCTAACGCAGCAGTACTTCCGGCCGAAATTAGCATGATCAAAAGGTGTCGTGTCAATCTTCGAAAGTCTGTCTGGGATTGTTTTAACCTGTCCTACTTTTTATGTTACATACTTTGAGAGGTGTTAGACTAGAGGTCAGTTTATCGGTCAGATAATTATCGCGTCATAAAAAAATGTCCTAGAGCCCAAAACAAAAATCGCAGACACACTTTGCAAGAGTGACATGACACCTTTTGATCATGCTAATTTCGAACGGTAATCCTACAGCGTTAGTAAAGGGAAATGTAAAAAACCGATTTGAAGAGGTTATTCATATTGGCTGTCACGAGGTCTTTATGTCAACAATTATCAAATAATACAAAAACTGTATTTACCAATATCCAGACTATCAGAAAATATAACTTTGATGGGGAAACGAACTTAATTTCGGTAGAGAGTTCATTAATTGGATGTGTTCAATATTGGTATTGGAATCTTAAGCACTCATATTACTCCTCGGTACGTTAAAAATTGGGTGAATCTGCCACGGTCCAGCGGTCAACAAAGCTCAAGCATCTATTATCTTAGATGAATGTATATTAAGATTATGTAAATCGATTAAATTAACCTTTGTTAGTTTATTGATTCGTTGTTCATTCATTTGTCCACATTCCAAGTTGTCATGAATCACTTGGTCAAAATTGAATATTTTGAACCAAATCAATTGCCTTACCGTCTCGCTTTTCGATCTCCGTAATTTTGTTTCGCAGTTCAGCGATCTGTGACACGAGTTGTGACACAATCTTCTGCAGCTCTTCTTTTGATTTCGTCTCCGAGGTCAGACCTTAGAGATCATTGAGAATTGTATCAAGTCAGGCAGACGAAACATTATACTTCTCCTTTTCATAGCAAAGATAACATACGAAAAAATTCAAAGACTTATTAATGTTCACTGTTCAGAGAATGTTGTCTTTCTAGTCACTTAAAGTTTAACCATGGGGCCTAGTTGTTCCTAATGTATAATCATTTGAGATGCGAAACACTATTGCTTGGAACAAATATAGCTCCACTTTAAATAGCATACGAGAATGCCACCAATAATATTATTAGCTGTATTATAAAAACATCTGCGGCAGATTTCGCATCTTTTGTTTTCGAATTCATCGTAATCGGCAAAGGCATAAGTAGAATTGATGATTCTATGAACACGCTTTATTTCTGCACATTCTTACTAGAATTTGATACATGCGCATGCATTGATATGTTTCTAAAGTCAAATATGTATGCATGAACGTATGTGGGTTTACATGGTTGAGACATTTGAAACTTAAATACGCTAGTGTAGGAGACAGAGAAAATAAAGATATATGAAACAGATCCAAAACAATTGTAAAAGCCATATGGTACATCATAGTCTTAGGATTCATAGGAACAAACATAAACACAGCACATATAGACAAAAACCAAGTACCGGTACACACGGAAAAGCCAAATTCATAGACGAAAAATATATTGACCTCTCAGACTGGTAAAGACAACCGAGAAGTACTTGCAAATGAAAACAGATATCAAAAGTTTAAACGATTTACTGAGACAAGCTGTTTTTCGCCACACAATAGAAAGCAGCAAGAAAGTCAAATGGTAAGCCTGATAATGATTTTGTCTTTTACCCCTGGGTCAGTCAATAACTTTGTTTCAAACCTCTATTCATTAAAACGAGAGATTAATTGATAGAATGGACGGAAAAGAGTTGGCAGAAATAAACTTAACATTATAAGTAACCTGTGTTTCCGCTCTTTTCTTTATAGTTTGATTTATTTCATTCGCGATAAGAAGTGTAATACACCCCCGAAAAGATGTAAACACTTGTATGCAAAACATTGGCGTGTATTCTACCTAGGGCATACTCTGGCATTCATCATCTTCATTCGTCGAGTATCCCTTAATGAATCAAAGGATATTGATTCAAAAATAACTAAACTCATTCAAAGCTGATTCTTAAAATGTTTAATCCAGACAGAAATCCAGACAGGCTCTTGAAGCCTTCAGGAAAATGTGCATCATAATATCATAATATTCGTACCTTCCTCTAATTTGCGCAGAGATTTGTCCATGTCATCAAGTTTATTGATTTTATCACGCAGGTCTCTGAGGTCACTTTTCATGGTTTGCATGGCTCCCTCAATTGTTGCCGCCAGTCTTTTTTCCTGCGCCAGCATGATGTTTTTCATCTCACTTCCGAGGGCTGCTACAATGGCTTCAAACGCAATGGTAACATTAACATTACATTTGGTAACTCAACTCATCAAAACCTTCATTGGTTATTCGTCAATTTACGGTCACTTGGTATGCTTCGTTTCACACTGATACGTACATCGAGCTATTAACTGGTTAACAGTTTTGGAACAGTTAATCCACTCTGTATACCACCAAAGGATATATTGACAGAGCGGACCATTAAGTCCCACAGCTTCTATACGAAGCAGGAGTACGTGATAAAAACGTTAGAAAAATTCTGATGCAATAATAATTTGAATCAAAAACCATATGATGGATCGAAATATCGAATTAGAAACATGGTGGTTAACCAATGTAGTGAAAGTTATAGAGGAAGAAAAGTATGTATACTGATAAAAAAATTTTTAAAGAATGCGCTTTGAGTTTTAATGTAGATTTGGTTTTGTTAGCTTGTTGGGGAAGTTTAACTTGAAATCCCAAAGGAATGTTTCTCATTGAAAAGATAGCATACTAACTATAAGGTTGTCCCCACCTGATGTATTTTAACATTTATTGGCTGAATCAGATTATTGAACATACTGAACATATCATCAAAAGAAAGGTGAAATGAGGTGGGTATCATCAAGGTACTGACATAACTCCATTTCTTGTAACTATTATACAGCAGCAGTATAGAAGACTACTATCAAGACCTGATAGTCTAAGTTTGTAAAATAGCACAATCCTATTGGGTCCTGTTGGTTCAAAAAGCTGACGCCGAAGTCTTCCTAAGAAAATACACTTGTTTTCGTAATGACGATTCGGCCTATTGTCCTATTGGTGTGCTGACGAATAAATAACAATGATATTTTTGGAAAGAAGTTCATTTATCACCTGAAAAGGGTTATGATTGCCTAAAAGCTACTTTACAGTGAAAACGAATTATGAATTGGAAAAAATAGAGAAATAAGTAAACAAATGAAAGAAACGAAGAAACATAAGTAAGCAAGAGACCTACCATCGGTGTCAGGTCCTTGGGAAGACGCACCAGCAACACCTAAAATTTAAGGCACGCATGACAATAAAAATATATCATTTTAAAACATCATATGAGTTTGCCAGAAATTCTAAAGATCTGATATAGCGAGTTTTAAATTTTTACTCGGTCTTTCTACAATGGCGATGTATAACTTTGAACACATTGAATTTGGCTCGTCAAAAAGCGCGATAACAGCCAAACCTTGATTGAAGTAAAACGACAGGAAATAAAAGTTCAAAATAAAGTATGATGCAATTGTTGTAATTACAAAATGCAGTTAGCCTTAGAATTATTGGTCTAGGAAATGCAGGAACACCATAGCTATTTGTTCGCAATGCAAGTCAATCGTAACGGTTATGTTTTTGGCAAATCCATGGACAATTTGCAAACGCATGCAGTATTGCCAACGAATCAAACAGTCATACCCTACATATGCTTTATCAACTCACCACCCGTCTGTAGATTGAGTCCTGGCCGCAGAACGTTCAACACAGTATCACCATGTCGAGTATCCTTGAGTACGTCAAATAGCTTTCCATACCCGTCACTCTGAGCTTTGAAAACCGCTATGACATAGGCTACGCGAGGTTCTCCAGATTTTCTCTGAGAATATGAAGTAAGTAACACTGTTTTCGACAACAGATTTAGTAATAAAGATAGGAAATTATAAGAGTAACAATGACAATGGCAACATCAATAACAATGTAAACAACAACAACAACAATAACATGCGTTTCAAGAAAATGTCAACAACGACAATATCAATGATATGAGGTATGTACGGGTACTAAAACGACATCTGGGATCGCAAACTGCGACTACCAGTTTACCAAAAATGCAACCTGGGACCGGTCCAGATTGGATTTTTTGCCATCTGGGACAGGTCCCAGATTGTTTTTTGTTTGCAATCTGAGACTTGCCCCAGATTGTGTATTTTGGCAATCTGGGACTGAGACAATTGTACTTACATTCTTGGACAAGTCCCTGGTAATAATGATTGCTTTCTTGGACACGTCCCTGATTAAAGTTTTACAATTAAGAACTACAAGTCTCAGATCGTGTCAAAGTGGACAGAAGCTCTGGTGTAAAAGGAGAATTATGGTGGGTAGAGATCATTTAACCAACAAAGTGTTAGCTGTACGATCAGACAAGACAAATGCCTGGCAGTGTGAAGTCTAGTTTGCTCTTGAAATCCACAAAAGTTAATATTTCACAGTATGTTTGATCGTGGTCACTCCACAAAAACGAACCTTAAATGTAACTTGTTGACTCTGTGCCCGTTTATCGATCTGTAATTTTTCTGTCCGAAAAAAGTAATTTCTTATAAAACTTGATGCATAGACCCTCCAAAAGGGTATATGCTTAAAGTTTGCAGAACTTTTGTAAAAGTCATCCCTAACGAGCACTCTTTGGTTTTAGACAATAGTTGATTGTTAACTAATGAATAAAATATGAAGTGACTATGTATAGCAATGGTCCTGTACTTATTCTTTGACACTTTCCATACTCTAAAAGACTGAGAAAATTGACATGAAATGCCATCTGAAACAACATGCAAACAGAATGCGACTTCTGAAGGCGGCAACAGTATATGTAGACTTAGATAATTGCTACAAATATTAAAAAAATCTTCCTTTAATGCAGAAACCAAATAACACACTAGCAGCAACAGCATTAAAAACAACACCAGAAAGGTATCTTAAACACTCTCCCATGCAAATGGCTGCTGCAAAATTAGAAAGTCGCCAATCTCACTTTTTCAACAAAATTAAAATAGGTATGAAAGAATAGCCATCACAACATTTAACTGTTATTGTTCCTTGATACAAAACGTTTACATAATAGAGAGTTTAAAATGGTGGAGTAGTGACAAATATACAACACCGGTACAGAAATTTGCGAGAAATTTGCGAGAAATGGACACTCATTCGCTTGTTTGCGAGATGCGAGATTTTCGTTTTCTTGCAATCAGCCAGCAAGAACTGTGTTTTTTCACTCTGCATCTGCGAAAAATTGAAATCTCACAATCAACCAATTAGAAATTAGTAAGTAGATCGATTTCAAGAATTCAATTTCTCTCAGTTGCAGAACGAGAATACACACTTTTCGCTAACTAATTGCGAGAAAACAAAATTTTCTCAAATTAAGCGCGAGATAGTATGTATTAGTATAGTATGTATTCTCGCATATTCCTCGCAAACAAGCGCGAAAAAGTCAATTTCTCGTAAATTTCTCGCAAATGTCTGTACTACTGAAACCGCAGTATACACATACAAAAATAAATACATTTTCTGCAACATTTACAAAGGTATCCATCAAGCCTAACACATACATCCTAATGGTATCTCCCATCACTGTACAAGGAGTTCTAGATCTGTTTTTTAAGTACTTGCTGTGAATCTTGCTTCAAGCATTGAGGACAAGCAAGACGTGCAACACCATGCTTCAAGTTAAAGGTCTCAAAACTCCACCACCAGCTCTTGACAAAAATATTCATATCAAATAAATTGGTGCATTGGGAGCATATCTGAATACAGTTAACTTCACTATACACATGGTCAAAATGAAACGATGTATAGGGGACATGTTTAAAGAAAAAAAGAAAGAAAGAAAGAAAGAAATAAAAAGAAAGAAAGACAGAAAGAAAAATCCGTCTTTAACAATGCTATACCTATGCCCAAACACAACGAATAATGAATCAATCAAAATTGTTGCTAAAATAAATGGAATTGTGTAAGATTAATAATTCTCCTGAAACACACAATATCATTCTATAAAATCAAACCACCAACAGAGTACTTTATGTAGAAAAGTTCACAGGAAAACATAAATGTAATGGTCAATACGTGACAGCAGGAAGCCGCTGTCCCTTTATTTTAAAGTGCATGGTCTTGGACCGGTCACAGACTGCAAAAAGAACTATGTTGGACTGGTCCTAGATTGCATTTTTGGTAAAGTGGGACTCCCAGGTCGCGATCCCAGATTGCATTTTAGTATCTCTACTTAACTGACGATATATGATAATAAATATGATATATGATAATAATAATAACTCTTTTTTGGCAGGTATCGCAAGCTGGTAGATAAATACAATATCTCTCTTCGACAAATGATCACTGATGGCATCGGTGACATTGGGCGTTAGTTAGTGACCACTACCTATCTGACTTACAGATTGATATATGGCGGGTGCCACATGTGGGGCAGGATGCGCTTACTATTTTCGAAACACCTGACATCACTTCTTGGTCTTTTGGCCAGAGGTCCATATATCTTTCTTTCATGAATTTGACTTTGTTTGTACCGTCTATTTACTGTCTGTTCTGTGCTGTTTTGTGTCTATGTTTACAACTATTGTCTTACAAATTTTGACCTAGTGTTATTGCATTATGGATTGGTATGATTGCGATTATCATCATCATCATCATCATCATCATCATCATCATCATTATTATCATCTTTTACTATATTATTGACAAGGTTACGTATTATTTATTCAGTGTCATTAGTGTGTTTTTCGATTCAAGAGAGAATACTGAAATTTTATTCAGCATAATGTCATTTCTTCAGCACAATCCTTTTTTCATCAAAGTTAGCAAAGTAGTGTGTCATCTTTTGCGTGTATTAATCATCGGCATTCCCTGAGTACAGGCGGGACACACAGATTACTTAAGAAACAGTGACCGCAAACTTAACTCAATTTCCCTCAGATGTTTTCTCGTGAAGACGCCGGGATACAGTTCACGGGTTTTTCCACAACATTTCCCACTCGTATTTTCTCTAATAGAAATCTGAGATTCCTCGTTAAGATTCTCTGTTGTCTTTCGTCCATTTTAAATAATATCACTGTATGAAATGAAAATGAAAAAGATGAAAATATATAGCTAGTATTCTTGCCCCTTGTTGACAACATATTAAGTTACGATCTAGGCACAGCTTATGTAATCTAAGGGCAAAAGGAAAACATTACCCTACAATGCAATAATTATCAATTAAATCTCACATTTTCATTCAATAGAGAATATTATTTCAAAATACTTTCATAGTAATAATCAGAACCAGATAAAAGGAATTTGTATCTCACAACAAAATTATTGGGTTATTCTAAAATCTTTTCCTTTGCTTAGTGTTGATAATATACATAAATTTGATTATGTCATACTACTGACATAAGTTATCGAAAACCTTGCAAAATCGTTGATGGGGTTTAAGTTCTGATCAATCCTATTGATTTATTATAAAAAACATTGTCATTAAACTCTAATAGTCCTGAAATGAAGGGGGAACACAGACAGATGTCATGAAGCACTTTACTAAAATTATTTTAAGTCGATATCGGCGCTTGACTCGACAGATTCAATGCATCCTAATATACGCGTTAGAAAACCATTCAAAGAAATTGACACCAATATCCAATCTTAAGTTTTACTGTTTTAATTTCAATGATGACGCCATACAGCTACACTCTTAGCTTTTAAGGTCATTAGGTATACATGAAAACACCTCAAGCAAATGTAGACAATAGTCAGTCTCCATGCTTTGTTCATTTTCAGGTGGAAAGAGTCTGTCTTTCAGAAATGCACTAGGCTGATAAGTATCTTTTAGATGTTTCCTACAGACAACGGAAATAAAACAGACTAGAAACGTGGCACGCCGTTTAATTTCATGTTCGTCTCAATAAACTATTGCCCGTTCGTATTAAAATGAGCTTCACAGATGTCAGTCGTCTTGGAGACTTCGTGCGAGATTATGCGAAAATTAGGACTAGATTTCCCAGAGTCCTGTGCGTGGCGCAATTTTCGATGCAAACTCTAAGAGATCTGGACGAGTGCGTCAGCAGAGCCTCCTTTAAAACAATAGCTTTGGAAGTGATTTTGATCTGTTCTTTTCGGAGGAATGTCGAGCTGTAGACGTACTGGGAACTGATGCCATGTATGCTGCCGCACGTTCTACACTTATCTCGCAAGTGAACTTTACGTTCTCTTTCATTTTTAAAATCACTTTTGAATCGCAAGCAAACACCAGATGTGCCTAAATTTCCCCGGGACAAAGAGAAAATACAACCAATCCATTAAATTGTACGCAACGCAACGCAACGGGCTTGTCGCATCCATGTTTAATTTGCGTTTCTCTCATTGCCGAAACCTTTCGTTAAATATCACGCAAGCAGTTTCAGGACACTTTCTCTCATGACAAACTTATAGGACACGATATGACTGATCGTAAATCATTGGGTAAAATTTGAGAGTGTCGATAAAATAATTTCAAATTTGGTTCAAACACACTTATTATATATTCATTAAATGTGAGAGAAATTTAGAAAGTGGTCAAATTTAACTCCTCTAAGCTAAAATTTCTCCCGTTTTCGCCAGGCACGCAACTTCTGCTCAACACTAAACGACAGCAACAACACGAACTTCCCGAAAATACTTTCGCTTCAAAATAGGCGAAAATCCGGAAACTGCCGAAGGGAGCATGTTCGAATATCTTCGGAAAGCAGATTCGATGGAGGAGATTAAGCGACCGCTTCACACCTTGAACAAAACCGTTCTAGCTGTTTTTTCGTTCTCTTTGTTATTCACAGCTTTGATTCTAGAACAATAGTGTTGCAACTTGCCTCATGCGGGCTATTGTGCTTTTCAGTCTATAAGAAAGAGAAAATATTTCTCTCGGGGAGATAGAGTTAGAATGACACGATAGACCGCACCACAAATGGGAGTTTTCAAGCCGCAGGCCTGAGACTGAATTTGACGCTCTCGAATAGAGAAATAAGTCCCAGTATGAAGATGAAAAAAGCACTAGTAAGTATTTAAAGGAACAATTTCAAATTGTTTCCCAACGACTCTACAATTTCCAGGGGTTAAACTTTCTGTCAAACATCCTTGATTCGCCAAGAAGAATAGCATGTTAATGCAGTACTGCGTTTGTCGTCGAGCAGGCAAGAACAATTAATCGTTATAAAGACACCAACGACTTCATTGTACAGACGGTAGACGTAGACTACACCTCCTAAAATCTTATACGTTTGGTTTTACTGAATAGAGGGGGTATAAAGAAGCTATTATTGCTTAAGTGAGCATTTTCTTTTTGGTTGTTTCGATATTTTCTGATCCTTTCTTCTTCGTGAAACATTTCAATTTGAAATATAAGGCTTTTACTTCTTGTTACCGTAGTTCCGTCTTCAAGTGACAAAGACACTGGCATTAAGCCAGCAGATGCTTTAGTCTCAACGTTTTTCAGCAAGAATTAAAATGCTACATGTCACGGAGGCCAAGACTTAATTCAGAGATACGGCAATCAATCACATTGAAAAAAACCAGGGTTTCCATTGATTTGGCCTAACTTGTATTGTAGACCTGGTGTCACCCTTTTGTTACATGGCCGCACATAAACCGTAAACAATTGCACTGTTTACTGATGTTTGCGAAAGATTTTATTTGCACACTGATAAAATCCAATGTAAAACTTTGCCATCGTGTTATTCATGCCATTTTTTCCTTATTTTGGGGGCAGCTGTACCGGAACGCCATCGAATTCGGTACTTATTTTACCGAATCTGAAGGACAAGACTGAAAAAATGATTGATTTTTCATTTTAGTTTTGACTTATATGGTTAAAGTTCAACTACCCAAACGACAATAGCGCTATTATCATTGTGTAGTGTTCAATTACCTAGAAGATAAAATAATGTAAAATGAATGTTTGCCATACTGTTAAATAATGCAGCCTGTCATAACAAAGAAATGGTTTTCATTTTTGTTTGTTTTATGCAGTTCATATTTTGGCAAAATATGACACGAGTTAATCACATGTAATCGTTGACTTGGAAAACGCCTAACATTCTCTTCACAACTCATACACGCAAAGATATTGGAAATCTCTTGCAATACTTACCCCGTGAAGAGTTACAAATCTTCTGTGTTTGTAATCAACGTCAGGCAGATAAACTAAAGGTAGTGTCCCCAGCAATTACACGGTCGTAGATATCAAACAGCAACTTACCACCGTAACCACGTATTTCACACTGTCATTGCGAGTAAACAATATTTATGACGACCAAAGTTAGTTGTGTCCACGCACGTTGCAATGTCAAAGGTCTGCTGACAGAAGATGATGCGCACTTGTACGTGCTTCACATATAAAGTCGAGACAAAATGACACCACTATCCTTCAACTGACTAAGAAACCCGGTGTAACGCAATGCAGGGTACAACGTCCGACAAACGTCTTGAAGCAAATAGCAACAACCTCTTAATTCATCCGGGCATTATCCAAACATTTTCATTCCAATTATGTTTGAAACAAGTAAAACATTGGTTCCGAAATCTAACAACCAAAAATGTCATGATGTTCATGAAAACCAACTTCATTAGTGACTTTGTGATAAGTATTTACACAAATTTGAGTTCGAATTTAAAATTCTATTGAAATGTCTAAGAATTATTCCCCATACTTATTCCACGACAAATTTACACAATATACACTTGCATAATACTGAGATGCTATATTGAAATGAGGTGAAAATATTTTATCCTTAAATGGTTCCTTTTTCCAGATGAGACACCATTTGTCCGTGGTATTTGATGAATTTGCCATGCACTCCCAATAAGTTTATTGGGGATCTCCTCATGGGCCTTGCATTAAAACAGAAAGACACTACTTTGTAAGTGCGTTACCACTTTAACCCTAAGAAAAGATCAGAACCGAATATGCTACTATTTTCTAAAGGCTTCACCTGGCATTAAAGTGCCTCAAGAGGCAGTTCAAAAGGCGATTTTTTCACAAATGCTAACTTTGGGGTTCGCTTATCCCGGAAAGGCCATTTTCGCTGTTCATAACTCGCACGATTTCTTACAAAAACGGACAAAATTTGTGGCGGAGGTTGCAGTTTAGAGCTTCATCAAGTTAATGTATTTTGAGGCAGGGGCCATCCCCTGATGGGCATGGCATTGCCCACTCACTCACGTTCACGTCAGGCTGAGCGTATTTGCATAACAGAAGCTTATAACATAAAAATCCGCTTGTAGTCCATTACTGAAAATATTAGTCGGAACCATCAATATCACAGTTTCACCAAGCTGTAACGTGGCACTGAAAGGATGAGTTTTGTGGTAAGTGCATGAAGGTCATTAATTATTATCATACTTGACGTGAAGTTACCCTTTCGTTGAAACAAAGAAATAACCAACTTGGTGTTCCTTATTACCAAGGTAGGGGACACTATTCTGGCAAATAGATTTGATACGTGGGAGGCAGAGCTACCCTTATTTTTCATTGCAACATGCCTTCACATAAGTGATATTCGACAAGATGACTGCCTGGATGTTGTTCAGATGTCGTTAATACTCATTGTTGATACATTATACAGACCGAAATATTTACCGAATATTCGAATTTGTGTTTTTATTAGATCTAGCAGTTCATCACAACACGTATTTAGTAAACAATTCTCTCCTAAAATGAAATTTAGTCATCAAAATTCCCAAACGCAATTTTTCACGCAACTGAAGTTTGAATTAATAAAAATCTATACAACTGAAACATTTTGTAGGAGCCAGGGATAATGTTTTTATCAAATATTTTTCGCTTTGTGCTATAGGAGCCGAATTTTCACGAAACTGTATATGAGCGGTCTTAATTTCTTTTTAAAGCTTGCTAAATCATTAATGTGGACAATTTTCGAGAATTGTGACAAATATTGTTATGCGTCTAGACCCCTCTAAACGGTCATATTAAGCAGTAGGCATGTTTAAGTCAAGGACATTGTACGAAAATATTTTTTCGTGGTGAGTCATAAAATACTCTTCTAAACGAATGGCCCAAGCAACAGTTCAACGGCTAGCAAATATGTTACTATCTTATATGTTGATATTAAGAGTCGTAATCAGAGATATGGATGAAATTGCTCAGTCATAGTAAAAATAAAGAGCAAAATGCTTACTTCGAATTGATGCAAATATTCGAATGCCTTTCTGGCACATTCTACCGGAAATTCAGTTACTCATATAGCGTGAAAAGAGGACTATTGTCACTTTGGAGGAGGTCCGACAGTTTCTCGTCTTTTAATTTTTAACATTCTACTCAAAAAGTATAATGTCTAGCATCAAGACATCCACAGAATAGTTTTGCAGTGTCCTATCGTTTTAAGAGGTCAAAGAGTTGGCCACAACCATTGTAACGTGTCTTAAACCTTTCCAAAGTATACACTATACGAGTCTCTCGATTTTGACCGGAAAAGTGTTCAGTCGATCACAATTTCGTGCCGACCGGTTTACTACAAAAAATGTGTAGTCGAGCGTTCATATCAGCATCTTATTATGCTGACCACTTTATACCTTGATTATGATATTCTCTAACCAACTGTCTTGTCTCCTGAGATATTTCCCCCTGGCATCGTGATGTTAATTTCTGTTTCCTCCAGCCACGACTACGCCCCAACGTAGACCGTCCATGACCGGTCAAATTCTGCCTAGACGATCTATAGTTGTAAACTTTGTTCGAGACAGTTGTACTGAGAACACCATCATCGAGGTGGTAATAGTTCTGTATAATGACATGCTAATGATGCTTCCCTACAAAATTGTTGTGTATCGATTCCGGCAGAACCCTACCGGCCATGCTTAGTAAACCTTTATACTCTTGAAATACAGTATTCTTGAGTCAACACTTTAAGAGTTTGTCCCATAATGCATTTCAGGGGTTCCGCAGAATCTATTTTCAGAACAGGAACTTGTTTGATATTGATTCATAATCTACCGTTGCCTTTTAACAATTTTAAACAGTTATGTTA
>LD363456.1:0-10304 GCA_001465055.1 Ptychodera flava
AAGTTGAACTCCTATAAAACCAATAGGGGCCCAGCCGGTCGGCTTGGGCCCCTAATGAGAAAACATCAGAGATTGAGCCCCTTTAGTCATACACACCTATGAGCAGATGTACAGTGCGATCACGTCAAAATTTTTGCTAAAGAGCCATACACACAAAGCTTTTATTTGTGAGTATGCTTGAACATGTATAGTCTCGGTTACCTAGATTGAACTTTGGGGCTGTCAACCGGCCGCCCTTGATGAGAGACCAGTAGGCCTAAAGAAGTCTTCAACTAGTTTATCATGTTTTTACTGGATTGCCTGTCTGCATATGTACTATATATTTACGATACGATAGCTTTATTGCCATTATGTACATGGTGCACTAGGATATTGACTTGCGTTTGTCACATAAAAGCAACACAACATCAAATACAACTCAAAACACTTTAAAATAAACAGACAAAATATCTCATGGCTACAAGGGGTCAAAAATAACATACAATGCAATACAATAAAAACATTTAACCGCATAATTTATATGCTTTATATTGAAGATTAAAATGGTTAAAAATATCTTTTGCAAACCAATTTGCGCTACCTATTAGAGAGGGCAGTATACGAATCGCAAAAGGGCATAAGTTTTATAAGTTTGTATAACATTTAGGTTTTTGTGTCAGAGAAATAGGTTTTTAGGAATACAAAGCTGCTGCAAAATTTGCAAGCACTTCTGATTTTGGGGTTTATGGTACCATAGAAACTCTGAGGTAACAGTTTGTCAAGCTCTGAGAACTTTTGCTGCAGGTTTGTAACATTTGGACCACCCAAATTGCATCTGTCGACAGTGTGATGAATTACACTTATGTGCACTTGAAGTTGAGTGTGTAATGTATAGATATGACGGAAAACTTCAATATATGTCAGAATGCATGTCACATGGTAATGGTAAAACCACAGTTTACTTGCATCGAAGCGCGCGCGTACTAGCTGTATTTGCATTGCAGTGCAATACCAAAAATTTTATGCCATTTCTTCATGTTAATGAGTATTTACCAATTTTAACCCGGAACTATTTTGTTTGTAAACACAACAATTGTCGTCTACAAGATTTCATTTCACTTTGATTTAGTGCTAGTTATCGTAAAATGGATGAATTACCGATAATTAATGTTGTTCTACATCATAAATTTCCGTTTGAATGTACCATACCAAAGTACTGGTAAATGCATTTCTATGTATTCTGTGTAATACCGTTGCGCGAAAACATTATGTCATGAAATACATGCTGCATGTACAGTCAGGCGATCTGATTAAGGTTTTTTCTAGTGTATCAGAAGTTATCATACCCTTGGAAAAAATGATAATATAAGCTGGTAATATTTCATTACTCCCACTTAGTTGAATCCGCATCTGAAATAAATCCAAAATCCGAGTCTTACTTCAGCATCGCACTGCCGTTGAGGGCAGCACAGATACAGTAATGTCAACATGGCGACGGGACAGGAAAGAGAGTGTACTGACGAACCATCAGAAAAGCGACCAAAATTGGATCCTTTCACGACTACTTTGTACGAAATAGCTAAAGATGTCACTACAGGTATGCACTACTTAGCCAAAGGGCTCGAAATTGGATACGGATACGTTGATATCCATTCGATATGTTCATGCACGGACCTAAATACGTCCCTGGTTCATGCAAGATATGGCCGGCCACATGAGCCAACTAGTACGTTCATAACTTCACCATTCATTCCAGCCCAGTCCGCTAAAAATCGGTCCAAAAAACCAGGCCCCCACCGAGGTGGGAGACTGGCCGGGTAGGTTTCTGCACCTTTCCCTGTCATTCGACTCCCTGCGAACCCATTTCGAGAGCAAATGCTGTGTGTCATCCGAAACCTGTCCTCAAATGACCTAGCTGCAATAATTGTAATAGGGTGACCGGACGAGAGGCCCTCCTATTCCCTACAATGGGGCTGACACGAGTTTTCTGAGAGTGAATGCTCAAAATCGAAGGCTTTAAGGGGGACCCAGGTAGTGATAAATTGTACAAATTCACCCTAAGTATGCAGCAGTTGTGCACATTTATGTCTGTGAACAAGGTAATGACGTGAAAATCTTGAAGTTTATGAACACATTTTGTCAACAAACGTCAGAGGGGACGCCATCTTGGAAGTCGGCTACTCGCACGCAAACGGTCGCTATGAGAGATCGCGTGAACGGAAACAGTTGCATTTCACAGTGAATGTTGTGAAGACTAGGAAGTCAAGATGAGTGCAAAAATTTCCTAAAAAGGTCTTTTTTCTTCCGAGAAACTGCTGACGAAACTTTTACTTTGAAACAGCTATGCCTTTTGACATTTGCCTTTTGAAGGAATACATGTATAATGGCCATGCGGGCAAATTGTACCTTAGATATTTTTCTACTTGTTTTGTGCTCTAAAAAGTCTCAGCTATGCAGCGCAAATAAGCGCCCAAGGTTTTCCCAAAGCAGGAAGGTTCGCAATAGTGCCGTACTTGAACAACGTGCTTTTTCACCCGTGCACACCTGTCTCTGACCAGAAACAATGGCTTGTATCCATGATACTGGAAACACAAAGGTCAGCGTGAGGACAATCTTCCATTTTCTTTCACTGGACTTATCAACCCATACAATATTCTCACAGAAATAATTTGGAAACTATCAATGCACCTTTCACGGGACTAATTATTGTACAGTCAGTCATCTTTCAGCCATTTTAACAATATTTGATCCGATTTTGGTCACACTGTGTCATTATTCGTCATTACAATATTCTCAGGGAAAGAATTTGGAATCTTTGATTTTCCAGAGGCTGCCACATTGTGATCATGCTAATTAGCCAAATTATTTTTAGCTCACATTTGGTTTTACCAATGTGAGTTTATCGTATAGGCTGAAGTCGATGGCGTCTGTATGTATGTATGTATGTATGTATGTATGTATGTATGTATGTATGTATATACGTACAGTATGTCCGTCAACATCAAAAACACGCAAACCACTGCACGTTTCAGCTTGGTATTTGGTGTGTGGATGCATCCTGGGCTATAGATGGGATTTTGTTCAAATGAAGTCTGCATTGCCAAAATTATGCAAATGAGCTTACAAAATGTGGAAATGGTTAAGAATTAATAACTCAAGAACCGCTTTTTTGATTGCTTTGAAAATTTGTGTGCAAGTACCTTAGGTTAACCTTATACAGTTTTATGAATATTGTAAAGATAATTTTAATTTTGTATTTTTGCTGAATTTTTTGGTGATTTTTCTCATTTTCAGTAAAAATTCTTCTTCTCTGAAACCGCCGGCCCAATTTGGGTTGTCTCTTTGCAAGGGTGTTACTCTTCTAATTTCTTGAAATTATGACAAAATTGGGAAAATTACTATTTTTGTGCAATTTTGTCATTTTTGGTCAAAAAATCTTAGACAGTGTTTCCTTTTTAAAACCCCTGGACAGACAGCTTTCATATTTCGTACACAGACGTACAGAGATGACAATAGTTAGATATGTGGAAATTGTCCTGAAATATAAAAAATTGTATTTTTAAGACAATATTGTCATTTTTGGTCAAGAAAACTTTATCTCAACATTACTTGTTTGATAGCTTTGTAATTTGGTATAAAGTCCCGAAAGATGTTATTAGATAAATTTTCTGCTCAAAGTGTTGGGAAACCCCAAAATTTGTATATTTTAGGTACTTTTCTCAGTTTGTGACCTTAAATGACCTATACTAACCCAGGATATGTTGTGAGACAATTTTGAAGGCTGTGAACATTATTTTGTCATATTTGATACCAATTTGTAGGAAAATTTGATCCAGAAAACAAAGCTGAGGTGATTTTTTTCATTTTGGACCAATTTTTGCAACTTTTCTATGTAAGACATACAAAAACTGATGAGAAATTTGGATCCAGGATAATTCCAGATGTTGTAATCACCACCCACAGTGGAAGGCATTTCACTATCTGTAACTAACTTAAGTGCTGTTTACATTAGAATGATAACACTCATGGCATTAATTAAAAATCTCCAAGGTTGTAAATGTACTTCCTGTCATTTGGTCTTATGTAATACCAAGGGGTGGAACATTTGATATGCAGGAGGGGGTAGGGTTTAGAAGATCAATGATGTAGCATAGCTTTTTTACCAGATCCCTTGTGCATTTTTTGCCCACTCCCACCTTTTCTTTTTATCAAGCCTTCTCTGTTTTTTGTTGTTGACATTTGCATATGTATTTAGGATCTGCTTCTCCCATTGCTATAGAAGTTGATATGCATGTTCCTAAAGATGACCTCCAGTACCTAAGTTGGAGACCTTATTTGCTTCTGTCATTCTTGTTTTTCCTGGTTTAAATATTTCTCGAATGGACCAATTCAAACCGAATGTGAGCACATAGTGTCCTTGACGGTATTTTTTCAGATTTGGACTTTGTACCAACACTTTCAAAAGGTGCCATCAAGATTTTGGCAAAAAAATTAAGTTTTAAAAATCGTCCGGTCACCCTAATTGTAACCTTGGGCTGTCGTACGGCTTGCACATTGCCCCGGGCCCTAACGGCTGTCGTGCAGCTCGCATCGTGCCCCAATCTTGGTTGGGGCAAAGTGTGAGCCGTACCCTAGCCCCACGGCCAACCAAGACTACAATTATTGCAGCTACAAATGACCGAGGGTGTGCGCAAGGGTTTGCTACACGTAGTGCCATTGACTTGGCAGGATACAGGGTACCGAAAACCGTCCTCATTTCCACTGACTTGGCTGGGTAACGACCGCTGGTGCTCAGTTTCTGGCTACTCCGAATTTCGACCCGATTATTTACTGACTTGGCAAGAAAAGGCTTAACCCTTTCACCATCAAGGTGAACCTCTACAGAGGGAAATGGGAGTAAAAAGGTTCAGAGAGTACATGGCACTGTGGTTGATATAAATACAGAAATGATAAAAAGAAATTGTATTGTCATAAATTTTAGCTACCTCTCCCTTAAACGAGAACTAAGTTTAATTCATGTTTTCATGATAATGTAGGTATTAAAATTTATAACAAAATATTACTTCTCTGAAACCGTACTTTAATTTCCTCTGTTACCGTTTTATGACAGGTTCAGAAACTTTAGAGAGAAAACTATCTCAACCAGTAGTATTAAAAAAAGTTCAATCATGCCATAGCAATATCAGCTTTTTTCAGAAATGCCCCCATCTTTTCAGGATTATGAGGATGCAAAAAAAAAATTGAATTCAAATTTGCTGAACAAAGGAGAACAATTTGTTGCCTACCGGTAGTTCAAGAGCCACATGCTGCATGACAGAGCACCAAATTTCATGAGCCACGATGTACATTCTGCAGCTTCTGCTACAATGTAGCAATAGATTTGTGTTCACTTTGATTGACGTTTAGGTCCCATGCATGCATGATAATACACAGAGCCAAAATAAGCTTAGCCAAATGTTACAGCTGATTCATTACTGGCAACTTTATTTACAATCAGAAAGCAGTCCGCCAATTACCCTGCTAATTCGTTGCCAAAATTGAAATTAAAATTGCAAAGCAGGTGCACCCATTACCCAGCTAATTTGTTGGCCATATTGAAATAAAAAAAGAAAACTGGCCTTTATTTTGTTGCAAGTAGATTAACAGGCATCCACAAGCACAAATAATAATAATATTAATAATAATAAAATTTTTACATAGATTGCATCATTATTTGCATCAATGACGTAGCAATATCCAAAAACCGATTAAGAGCCAAACTTTGGACAATTTTTAGCAGGACCTCCCACAGACATGCCATAAGCCACCTCTCAACTTGACATAACACCTACCTACATGCACACTGTAAGGTTGGGTCAGCTTGAGACTACTTTCAACAGGAAAAAACATGTACATGTAGGTCATGCATAAAAATAAAGAAAAGAGAGATGACAGGAAATACAGTGTGAAACAATGGATTAGTCATTCACAGCATCATTTGCTTTTCAAATATCGAATTGATGGAAAGATGAAATTTTTCATAAGGTTACTAACATCCTAACCTCAGCCAGGATGCCGCAATCATTGGGTTTTACAATAATTACCTAGGCCATAACATGTAGCATTTGTAAACACACATATCACAGGTCACCACTTTATGCATGCAGATGAAGGTGCTGTTGAAGCTCTTATGGTGACTTTTCAGTATAGTTGAATAGATTAAAGTACAAGTAAATTGGAGTGAAAATGCAGCTGCAGAACTTGAATTGTGTCTCTAAAATTTGGTACACTGGCATGTGGCACTTTTGCATGTGGCAAATGGCTCTTGAATTAGGCGAACCATTATGGTGAATGCTGGTTGACCTACACATATCCCAGGATCTGCTGTTTATGATTACTAAAATCTTGTGAGGTTGTCATAGAAAACTGATGACCTACCGGTACATGTAATTCCTTGAAGATCTTGATGCAATGCGTGTCATTGATTGTAGCAAAGTTTTCGGCTAACAATACCAATGATCACATTTCGAAATGGTTTAATCAAACATTGCTAAAGGAATTCACATGAAATTACTTTGATAAATACAATATTTACAAAGTGAATTTTTCACTTTTTCAAACTTTTGTTACAAAATCATGCACCTCAATTCTGTAAGTAAATTTCTTGTTTGCTGTAGAGTTGAAGTCACCTGTGTTGTAAGTGTAATTTTTCAAACTTCTAGTCATTTGTATACTTAGTACATGCATTTATTAGAGTTGAGGCTAAACTAGATTAGTTAATTTTAACTACCTTTAACCTCACTTTGACAACCTTCGTATTTACAATTTTGTCACATATATTGCAATATTATAAAGTTGAAGTGAATTAAATATGTAAGATAATGTATTTTAGAATGTCAAGACCTGAGAGGTTTAATCAGCAAAGAAAGGCAAATGAATTAATCAACATAAGAATACTTGGAGACTGTGAATGGGTGTCAGGAAAACTGGGAGAATGTGAATGCATACAGTGGGATTTGGTGACTGTTTTAGTGCTCCTATGACAGAAAGCACACACTGGCTTTGTCAATATTTCCTGTTTAGACCTATATAACTCATAATTCATCTTTTGTTTTTTTCTTGATCTACAGAAAAACTGGAAGAACTGAAATATCTGTGCTCAACATGGATACCAAAAAGAGACCGGGAGACTATGAAGGAGCCATATCACCTCTTTAGCTATTTGACTGAGTCAGGACAAATCAGTGACACAGACACAAGCTTTCTTCAAATCATACTACGCCAGACTGGCTTGCATAAGCTCTCTGAAAAACTCAAGTCTTTTCAGGCAAACCAACTCTCAGGTGAGCAGTCTTTTCAGGCTGATGACACTACCAGTAAAGGTAATTATAAAGAACTCTGCCAAGTGATGTAATACAGCCAGATAATATATCTTACTAGGCCATATTGAGAGCATTTTTTATGATGAGCATTACTGCTTGCATTTTTGGTCAACTGTGTGACAACTGTGTGAAAAGTTTACCCTTATCATTAATACTTTCACCATGACACTGCAGCAGTACATGTACACCGTACTCCGGGCAATTCGCATTCAGGTTTGCTGTGTATTCTCCTGTCCCTGCACACACTAGACGCTTGTGCAAGGAAGGCTGCAGAATGCATGGAATACCGTCATGCAAATTCCCCGGGCATGGCACACTTTCGCCATGTCGTGGGTTTCTGTCATTTCACATCTTAGATGTACTCTACCAACACTGTTCTGCCAGGTATGATCCTTAGTGTCAGTTTCTTCTGCTGCAGGGGGTGGATTGTTTTCCGATGTCTAAAAGTGGCTGAATCCCCCCATTCAAACCATGCAACTGAATGATGAAATTCGTGGCTGGCATGATGCATTTTTAGGCTGCGTTCACAAATAACGATGGAGGGGGGGGGGTCTGGGGGAATTGCAATTTCAGATGCCTCCTCAATACCCGAAATATTTTCAAATGCCCCCCTCTATATGATCAAAATTTTGCAAGTCCCCCAACTATCACAAGCCGACATATTTGTAAAGGATGTGCGCATAGAAATAATAAACACGTATTGCGGCATTTGGCTTGCAGGTGTTCAAGACTACCTGTTATTAGCATTTTGTAAAGTCATATTCCTAAGGCAAGTTCTTAAATTGATTCATTTTTTAACGCATTACAGTGAACTTTTTGGATTTATCAGTCTAAACCAACTTGAGTTAATCCCACTCTGGCCAGGTCAATTGCTCCTGCCGAAGAGCACACAAATGACAATCACGAGAGAGAAGGCAAATTGTGAATTCTGGGTAATTGTCATATTGTAACAAACTGAAAATGTGACCCACTAAAACTTTGTTTCAAAAGTACAAGACATATGAAGTAGATGCTACTCAAAATTGACAATACTGGACTGTTAAAATATTCCATCAAATAAATGTTTTAATCTCTGAAATGTTGGGTGTAATAACGGCAAATTTGGTTAAAAAATAAATATATGTAATTCCATTTAGTAATATATATTTTTCTCATTTAGTCTTTACTGTTCAAAGTTTTACTTTTGTATTATTTTATGATAAAAATGTGAAAATTTAGAAAATCAAGCATAATGACTCCATATTTTTTCTTGAATATTTGATTATTCTCATAAGCAAGCAGGGCTCGAACTTAACGGTTGCCCGCTTGCCCGGGGCAAGTAAAACCTGACATCGGGCTGGTAAAAATAAATTGCACTTGCCCGGTCGGGCAAGTGATAGACTTTGATAAAATTTACATGTTCTGGGAATAAAAAACTCAAGAAATTTTGTTAAACAATGTTCGCTGTTTCAAGTCACTGAAGCGGGTATCACAACCGACAAGCTGGACGTCAACATTCAGCGAGTGATATTCAGCTGTTGTCTTTCCTCCCTCGGGAAGTCTAATCTCACTTGCTTGTCGCTACTGACTCCAAGGGGGTGTTGGTCAGTAATTTCAACAGCCACTTTGCACGCTGTGACCTGACTGAGACAACGCAGACTGTACGTCATAGCGAAGCAAACTACCCTGTTTTCATGTAATTTTTTGAAATCTACGCCTGACAAAGTCACAGATTCCGGAACAGGATCTGTGTCAGGGGATACAATACGCGTTCAACCGGCCGGCCACTCAGAAATCAACGGTGATAAAGCTATAGTGCGGTCGCAGCATCGAGTTCAGTGGAAAGTTAGTGAAGAAGCAGAAGTGCGACATATATGAAACTTTGAAAGGAAATGACAACGGAAGTTTCAAAACTTCTGGAAAAGAAATTTGCTGATGCGAATATCGATTGATGGGCCACCCTTCAACTGTATGACCCAGATCCTGCACTAGAATATTGGTGGACGAGTGGGCAGAGATCACGAAGACCAACACTAATGGATCGTAACAATTAACACGATTATCAATACAGACAAAACGGAACCTGCATTGATATGATGCCGTCAGCCACATTTTGAGATTGCTTGGTCTTCGTGATCTCTGCCCAAACAATGTAAACAGACAAAAAAATCGGGCAAGTAAGTTTGTTCCTCGGGCAAGTAAAATTTCTGGAAACTTGCCCGCAGGGCAAGTAGGTAAAAAAGTTAAGTTCGAGCCCTGGCAAGAATTCAAAAATTACCGATAACTTTTCAAGTCTTCTGATCTTCCTTTGTTGCTCTCTGGCCTGATCTTGTGTACAGGAGTGTCATTTGACCTAAACTCTTCTTTAACTACATCAGAGTCAGAGCTATCTCTGTCACTGCTCAGGTATGCAGTGACAGTGACACTGCAGTAGCAGGACATAAGGTTGGTACCTGATAGTGACACTGCCCATTAAGCAGTAGCTGTTTTAACTTTGATAATTTTGACAATATATTTGTTCACTTTTATGTTCTTGTTCTACTCCCTATGTTGGACTGTCCAGTATTCAGCTCGCTAACACAGTCTGTGTACCATGCATTTGTATCACTGGCAACTGACTCTCAGTCTGGACTCTAAGTAAATTATCACCTTATACATATTTATATATATACAGGCTATGTCCACAAACTGAATATTGTGTGTTTGAGCATGCTGTAGGGAGAAAGAAAGAAACTGTAGTTGATATATTGCATAGAAATATTGCAAAAATCATCAACAGTTGTAGCTTCTTCCCTGTAACTAGGCTGAAGTTTGACATGTGTTAAATCACACATGTTTAGTTTTTTTAGATAAAGGTCATAAAATGTGTACATAAAATGTGTCTGTTATGGATGACATTAAAATGGTATTCATTTTTCATTGAATTACCTACAAAAACTTGGGATTGGAAAATGTAAAACAAACGCTAACCAAAAAATTTTCAAG
>LD363459.1:21923-46132 GCA_001465055.1 Ptychodera flava
TATCAAAACCCAAACTGGCATGCACAGAAACCAGACTTGGCATGCCAGAAAGCCAAATATAAGCCAAAATTCACAACTCGAAACAATCCGTTTACTGACAAACAAGGCGGGTTTTTTTTGGCTTGAATTTAGCTGGCCGGCAAACCAGAAAAATTTGCAGTGTAGAGGTATAACGTGTGGTTTTTCAGGGTTTAGTCGTCTGAAACTTAGAGGTTTGAAGGGATAACACGATCCCTTCTCATATACATAAACGTCGGAACCAGGACTTTATTAATGCTACTACGGAGGATCAGGCGGTGATCATAGGGTAATTGAAAAGACAAATTAATAAATGAAATTACACAATATTTGCCTCTTTATTATTATGCCAATGTTTTAAAGGCACGGCCTGTGATTCGGATGTTTCTATGGATTTCTAATGATTATGAAGTCTCTCAATACAAACTTGTCAGGGTAATGTATTCAATTTTGCAAGTATACACATAGATGTTCCTAGATATGGATACCTTTTTAGTGCTGAAATACACAACAAATGATTTAAATGTGTACAGAGGAAAGGTTTAAATAGACATACATGAAATGTGACTAAGCAGCTTCATCATGTAATCAGTTACATAATCATATAATATGTCACAAATAATCCGGTCTGATGCGGGTATTCACTGCTTTTAAGGTTTTGTCTGGTATACTTTGAGCATTAAAGTGATTCTCAAAACCAAATACTAACAGATCGGTTGGTGTGTTTCCTGGAGCGTGAGCATTTTATATCAGAAAAAGAATAGGCCAACAAAAATAAAAAGTTTGTTTCTCATCCTCGCGCGCGTCCATTCAGACCGGCCACGTCAACTTTTTTTCAGCTCATCAGGAAATAAATGAAAAATAAATAAATAAACGTATAAATACGCGACGATAGTGCATGGCATAACTGACACTAACATTCCAATCAGAACTGTACACATATGTCACTGTTATGTTAAGCTGTCAAAACTGTGCATGGTTGCACTAAAAGACAAACCATGTTTCTTTACGAAAACACAAAAGCAACACTGCTGTACTTTTATCTCTGCATGCATTCCTATGTTGTTTTCATGTTTTTTGCTCATTCTTGTCGGTTGAAGATTAGAAAATTGAGAAGAAACAAAACCCCACGTCACCGCATCATTTTTGCATTATTTCTAGGATGAGAAACAAACTTTTAATTTTTCTTGGCCCTAATGTATGATTTGCGTTAACGATGTGACTCAGGTTCCGATGTTAGCAATTTTTTTTATTTCAAATTTCGGACCACTGACACGTTGTCTTTCTTCTGGTATTGCCAGTCGAACGAAACCTTACGATTGTGTAACTGCACTGTAGACTGTAGTCGAAACTCTCTCTGAACACGACGTCGACGACAGTCCGCGCTGTTCTACGCCACGGCATAAGTGTTCGTTTGATGAAAGAGGGCATGTGGTTTGATAAAATTGGTACTGACTCTATGTAAGAAAAGAACACAAAAATTAAATTCGACATTAAGAATAACACCGGACAATCTCTCTCGTAACGAAAGGCAACAAGTCTGCAGCGCAGTGCAAGAGCTAAGAAAATATTTTTTTTACAACTGAAGATTTTATGGTTTCAAGAGTTATTAATCTCATCTTTAGGTCGAAAAACTAGCAACTAACGTCCTGTTTGCATGGAAGTTGGCGCTAGTATGAACTTCTAACATAGAACATGCATAAATTGCCGATCGTGAGACAGGAAGTTGACCACTTGAGTCAAGTTGAGAACGAGTAACTGTCCGACGCGAAGACAGCACACAGGTCTTGATTGGGTAGTTAGACATTTTGACACAAGTTTCGACATTTTCACCTTGACCGTTAACTCTGGTAACCAGACTATAACCATTGAGACAACAGTATACAGTTAATATGCAAGTTTAGCGCTCGACAAATGGATTAAACCTACTCTTCTGTGTTAGTTGTGTAAATACCACCCACTGCTGTCACAAGGCGATAGCCGTTTCACGGTGCCATTTCTTTCTATTTTCACACAATCTGTGGTTCGAAACATGTTTTAATTTCCAAAAACTGATGTTAAATATTTTAACTTACTACTGGTGTTATGAAATTCGCAGAAAACAGTGCATGAGTTGGACTTCTTCGCTACGATGTGTGACGCTTGGGTCGTTTACACGAATCATCGATTTTCTCAGTACCGTTTTTGGCAGAGTGTATATGATTCAAATAAGTATAAGTCGGCGGCACCTGGACAGATTTGCCTGATTTTTTACCCGTGGACAGTGAATAAATATATCTGAAAGAAAGTGTCTCAAATTTCCGGTGAAAGGCCTGGAAGTGAAGATATCTTGACAAACGTGATCAAAGGACGATAATTTACGCACAAATCGTCAAGTTGACACTTTGAAGGCTCATTCTGCGAAAACAAAAGCGAATTTAAAAAATCCAGACACAACACAACTTTTTTGTACAATATACCTAGACTCTCCACAGTCGCTGTGCCTTGTTTTGTGCGCGCCCATGATGGGCCTGCATTCGAAGGCTACGCTGTGCAGCTGTGAGCAAGCGCTGACACAGCGACTGTCGGTTTTTGCAAGTATATGAATATTCATAAGGGTAGTGACGTCAATAGAAACACCTATCTAACTGGGCGGAGAGAATACATATGTAGCCGGTAGACCTATATACGCGGTATGTTTTTATTTTTCATTTTTAATTTTTTTGGCTATGCTACCTGTCATTTTTGTTTTGATTAACGGATGTGTGGAGTTCTATAAAGTACCCGGATCAGGCAGAAATCCGACCGGTCGCTTGCAAGAACGTCCAGACCCTGGGATTCGCGTCGCGTCTCTGAAGGGCGCGCGTGTTCCAACAGGGAAGAACGTGAATCGCAGGGTCTCTGCCAGACTACAGTATACCCAGCTCTCGATTGCCGTAAACAGATCGATATCACTAAGTTCGATTGCAGATTTGTACTCACACATTTTTGATTGAAAAAACTACGAAACACGCATTTTGAGTAAAACAACAATATGAGCAGTGTTTGAAAAACGCAAATTTTCTGAACTCTTACGTGACCGAGCTGATAAAAAAGTACCGCATGTCGGGTGTGTGACCTCTTCTGCTGTGTGAAAATGCGAATTGAAAATACGTGTCAATGAACCTAAATCGCATCCTTAAACAACATATACATATTGTAGAAAGAGGGCGCTAGTCATTGTCGTTCCTGACGTATCTGACGCGCTGATGAGCTATCTCCTGTAAGGTATTATAACATTTGCTTGAAACGCCATAAACGCTAAAATAAAGATGGCCTGTTGAGTTGTGTTAACTGTAGTGCTATCTACAGATGAACTCAAACTGGAGAAGAAACGAGTACGACACTAAGCGGACAAACTTAGGACGACACTTAATAAATGCGTTCCGTAAACACAAGGCGTCATTAGCGTTCACCATAATCTTAGTCAGCCTATGCGAAATAAAATGACCGAGCATGCTTATTCTGTACTCATCTATGAAACAGAGGTTATGTATAGGTATGGATCTAATTCCCTAATTTGCATATATTATTGATTACAATAAATTAAACTCTATCGAGAAAAAAAATCATCAGTTTCCAGTTTACAATAAGAGTGCTGAAGGTCATACAAAAATACCATCAATGAAGATGCACGGTTGATACATAGTAAACAGTATCGCCATGTCATCAAGATATGGCGGATAGTGTGCGGGCGCTCAGTGTCCCTCCCCAAGAGATTGTAACCAGGGCTATACAAACAACAATTTCCAATAACTTAATGATGACGACTCATATAAAAATCATTTTCGATGAGTTAATATTTACATTGCAACCAAAGAAAACTGCAGTTGTTGTCTTGATGCAGATTTTTATTCATGCATGGTAGCCTATTCACCACCTTATTTAAATCTAACTCTAATGCTTTTTATGCTAATATTTGGCCCGTGGGGAGGAAAATTTATTGCAAAGGTTGATTCTTATTACAGTCATTAGATCTTGCAAATTATTAGTCTGCATGGACTAAGTGAGCCCGTTGGGCTAATTTCTTAAGAAGTATCTTAGCATCAGTGATATACATGATGTATTTTATTAAGAAATAATGGTCCAAAAATACAAAAAAAAAAATCAGACAAAATATTGAGATGTTAAGCCTGTGGATTTTGGTCAGACAAAATGCACTCTAATGAAAATAAGATGATGGGAATATATAATTGTACGCGAAGTATTTATTGCTGAGGTGACGTCAGCGTAATTTGCCTTCTATTAAAGTGTGATGTAAAATGAGGATGTCACACAAGGAATTTTATTCAAATTAGAATAATATAATTATGTAAATTCATTACTTATTCTCCACAAAGGTCAACTTTCAGGATAAAAATGTAATTTTTGATCGATATCTTAGAAATATGGAAGAGAGAAATCAAGTACATAGAATATTGTTCTAATGCTCATGGCACAGACAATTGAAAGGCGCCCTGACGATAAGCATTTCACTTCCAGCGATGCTGCTGATTGGATGACAAAGTTTACAATGAATAGGGCCTATATAGAGTGATAATTTAGATTGTGTAAATTTCATAAGTTTTTGAACTACATGGAAAGATATCCATACAATCTAATTTAAAACGAAAGAACACTGCCATTACTTTAAACCTTTTGACTATTGGTGTTTCATTTGTTATTATAGAAAGTTTCCATTGTGTGGCTGAATCAATCTAACACACAATGAAATGGTTCTTTTCAACCCAGTCAAAGCCAAGAATTCGGGAGATGCAGGATACTGTTAACAGAATCATAATCCAGACACATCAACAGTATAATTGTAAATTTTGCGAATACCAGCGAATCAAACCTGACTTGTCAGCCTCTACCAGGTTATTTATTTATTTATTTATTTATTTATTTATTTATTTATTTATTTATTTATTTATTTCATATTAAAGGATTTTCCATTTACATAATCAAACAGGGGTAAAGACTGCTATAAGGTTGTAATCTACCATGGGGTCCGACATAAAGAATAAAATATTCAAGTTTTAAACGTGAAAATAACTATAAAAAATCAAATAAAAAATAAAATCAGTACTATATCTAAGGATACTTCTAAGAAACGAGCGGCATTCAGAAAACCATCGATCAAGTGAAAACAGGTAAAAGGGATAGAGAGATGACAAATATTCAATGTCAAGTCAACGAGGCACGATCTCCATACCAATTTATTGAAAATCTGTTAAACATGTGTGTCGTCAGTACAAACTGATGTGTAATCTGTTGCTTATGAGTTATTGCTATTTATGGCAATATTGATGTTCCCCTACCTCAGATAATGCAATACGTTTCGTCCTCTCTCTTGTTGCCTCTTTTTCGGCGATTTCTTTGGCACTCTGTAGTTCCTTCATCTTTGCCTCGAATGACAATTTTGTCTTCTCTAAGCCTTCAATTGGAAAACAGGTAAAAAGGGATAGAGGGATGACAAAAGTTCCATGTCAAGTAAACGAGCCACGATCCCCATACCAATTTATTTTAAATCTGTTAAACATGTGTGTTGTCAATACAAACTGATATGTACTCTGTTGCTTATGAGTTATTGCTATTTACGGCAATATTTATGTTCCCCTACCTTAGATGATACAGTCAGTTTTGTCCTCTCTCTTGTTGCCACTTCATCGGCAATGTCCTTGGCACCCTGTAGTTCCTTGATCCTGGCCTCATATGACGACTTTGTCTCCTCCAAGCCTTCAATTTTCTTTCGGTCGATCGCCCATCGAAGCATGTCTCTACGGTATTTCTCTGTGAAGGCTTCGCGACACAATGGAACCATCTTTAGCATCGTATGGAATTCCAAGATCGCATCTGTCGTTGGCCACTTTATTGGTGCAAATTCAGCCGGTTAATGAATGAGGAATTTGGCACATTTAATTGCAGTCTGTGTCCTCTGGCGTTATCAAAAATGACTTTCTCTCGATACAAATCTGTCGGTATGATAAAATGCAAGAGTTGGCGTATTTTATATAACATAATGAAAGAGTACAGTCAGTACCCTTTCTGTACTTATTCATTATAATCGTATGATTTGACTTGGGTGACATCGCACCCTCGGCCTGTGGTTTTGACTGGGCTTTATCTTAGGGGGAAACAAAACTCCAGTGAATTTCACCATCTATCCCTTCAAAAAAAAAAAAAAAACTGAATAAAGCTCGAATTTTCCGCATACTTGCACTCGCCGACGAATACGTCTCGACGAGAAGGCACACGACCACTAATTAATTTCCCATAGGCCACCACAGTAGCGTTGAGCTCGATTTTCCTATTTTAACCCAAGCGGCACGAATCCTCTTAACAGGTGTTAGGTCAATGTCAGTTTGACTACCGATTAATTTTTCGTGTGGGCAAGTCCACGGAAATTTTGAGATAGCGATGAAAATAGCGCCCTCAGTGGTGTTTTTGACAAAATTCAGGCTTATTGTTATGATTTCTATTAGCCCAAGAACTCCTCATATTACCACCAAATACTTCAGCCATTATTCACAACAGTCTGCATTTTGATTCAGGCAGAAAAATATCTTTACAAAAATTCTTGACGTTAAAGTTCAAACTAAACAAGCATCCATGCAAATATCAAAACTTCAAGGTCTGCACTATTTTTCTTCCGAACTATCTTCGTGAATTGGTGGGCTTGTGCCAGAAGAGAACTTGAAGTAAACGACATTTACTCGGGGATCCAATGGGCGCGAAGGGGCTCATTGGAGGAGCGTACGCGTGCGTGACGTCATCGGCGATACACGAACGCGTGTTGCGGCTTACTATAGCATTGGCGTCTATCACTGTAGTAGTGCAGTGTTTACAAGTGTTGATCTCTGCAGGTTACAACCTTTTATTCGAATGGTCATTAGCATGCAACATGATTTACTGTTGTGCAGTTGGGTACAAAAATGACTCGAGGAAGAACAAAAAACGATGTTAGTATTTACCGTTTTCCGACAGAACAGCTTTTTCGTAAACAGTAGCTCAAGAAAGTCGGGCGAGTTAGTAAAATGTTAAAAACTGTCAGAGATGCAAAGTTATGCTCTGCACATCTCAAAGATGATCGTTTTACAAGGGATTTCGGGACTCAAATATCGATACTAGACGATACTACACAATGTGGTTCTTATCTCGACACGCTGATGAGTTAGCCTCAGATCGCCGGTATTAAACAGATAATATTGGCGATATCAGGACTCTAATATCGATAAGACGATACTACTCAAAGCGACTGTTATCTCGACAACCAGTGTCTGTGAAATCGCCGATATATACCCGAAATATAGCGGCAATTTTGGGACTCTTATATCTATTCTATACGATACTAGAATGACTTATTGCCTATCGTGTCTCGGCACGCTAGGTGTGAGAAATGATCAATATTTACCAAAGAAATATCGGCGATTGCGGGGCTCTAATATCGATACTAGACGATACTAGATTAACTGACATTGTGTCTTGGCACACCGGGTCTCCGACATCGCCGATATTTACCTGATAAATGTCGGCGATTTCAGACCTTAACTCTGATAAAGACGATGCTAAACTTGTCATTGGTAAGTATCCGATGGATATCTGAGGTTTCACCACCTAGCAGATCTAGTTACAAACTTCCTCTGGTCGACTCTTAGTTTGAAAAACGGCATCAATTTGACAGTAGTCAAGAATTCTTCATGATTAACATTATTACAAATTTATCCGTGCACTAAATGCATTTTTTACATTAAATACATTTTCTCTTTAAACGTTGGCACGAAATAGGGACTTCGTCGGGACCGTCGGACCGATCGGGACATCATCGGGAGTTTGGGCTGGTCTTGCACGAAATTCATTTCTTTACAAAAATAGACGATTCTAGATTTTCAAATCGCGAGTAAATATGCCGATCAGAAATTTCACCAACTTAAGATCTAGAAAAATAATAAATAGAAATATAAGCGATACACTTATAAATGCCAAACTTCACTGACAAAAGCAACAATAGCTCGAAACATAAACACAATCAGACCAAGCCGTAGACATTCTATCTTCCCCACATGGAAAACAAACAACATGTTTCAATATACAATCAGTCAATGATTCCATGCAAACCATAATGAATTTTAAGCGATTGATGGAAGAAAATTATGTTCTAGAAACGTAGCGTCAAAGGATCGCAGTAACACGTAGTCTTTCCACTCCAGTACGGGGTCTGTACAAACACAGTCCCTTCACGGACTGTGATTCAAGACGGAGATTTCAGATATGTCTAGCCATAGCTAATCAACCCTTTACTATGATACATAAAACAGCCAAACATAACATACACTTAAAGTATAGGCACTATCACACACAATACGCAAACAATCAAGATATGTACCATGTGTGGAATTGCTTTCCCTTTTTCACATATCTTGGTTCAAATTGGTAGGGTTTGATTCTTTGATGATTTCAGTCAGGGCAAAGTAATATTCGATGTCAGAAATGTCGCTTTCTGAACTCCCTATGGTCCTCTTACAAAGGCGCTGAACTGTTCACGCATATTGACGGTGCGCCACCGGCTCCATTTGCTAAACACAATTGTCTGTATCGCCGATGACGTCACGCACGCTCCTCCCACTGGATTCCGGATCAATGTCTCCTCGTCACGCCTTACTCATCGGCCTGTGCAAGTATGCGGCAAATTTGAGCTGTATTTTATTCAAGAGCTAAGAAGGGATAAATGGTGAAATTCACTGGAGTTTTTTGTTTCCCTTTAATCTGCCTATACCTACCTACCTGCCTACCTACCTACCTACCCCCCCCCACACACACATATATATATATATATATATATATATATATATATATATATATATATATATATATATATATTATATATTTTATATATATATATATATATATATATATATATATATATATATATATATATATATATATATAATGCTAAAGCAGAGCGATATGACAATAATACAAATTACATCAAGTACAAAGTAATAATAACTGTTACTTAAGTTTTTTACATCCCGCAATCATCAGACAAATGAAGTGTGAAAGGATCCTTAGCCTCACACTTTCTTTTACATATATGGAACGTAGCATACTATTTGTAGTTGGTGTTAAAATTTGATAAATTATATTTGTTTCGGTGGCGACATTTTGAAACCAACTCAGAGCGTTTGTTTACCAGGGTACATTTCCCAGCATTGATAATTTGCAGCTTTTCTGATATACAGAGATTGCATCGCTTGCTTATGTTAGAGTAGCTAGATGCTTTTTCAATAATTGACAATGAAATGTCAAAGGCGTGTTCTTGCTTTTTAAGTTCCATACACATTTTGAAAGTTCTGAACTTTCTTTAACTTTCTCATCGCGAAACGACTACATACGGTTAGTGAAGCGCGTCTCAATTGGGTGCCATTACTGAGTGAGGGCGATCTCTCTCTCTCTCTCTCTCTCTCTCTCTCTCTCTCTCTCTCTCTCTCTCTCCCTCCCGCTCTCTCCCGGTAGTGTGTTTAAAGCTAAAATTTTGTGTCTACGGTTAATGTTGGCCCTGAGACACGTTGATTGACTAACAGCTGGCTTCGGGTAAGGTCAATTAGTGACTGAAGGATGAATGCATCAAGTGCAGTGAGAATGAGACCACAATATTTGCTAATTAGCCTATCACTATATTACACCATACCTAAACATTGCCTTTGGCCTGAGTGTGAAACAAAATATGTTGCTTAGACAGCCATGGTGTTTACGAGGGAAACTTCCTTTTCAATCATACTTCAGGGAGAGGAGAAATAAAAGTTATTTATCAAATCAGACAAAAAACTCAAAAATTTTATCAAAATTTATAGCCACATGTATTGCCCATGCAAAAATTAAATTGCTTAATTATACTATTTTAGTAAATTGTAGCAAATTTATTGGTGTTAGCCTTATGCCAATATTTTACCATCCCCAAATATCATTTTCGAACAGTTATTACTACGTATCCTAGATGGATAGTTTAAATCAGCAATCATGTAAATGTACACATATATTGATGTTCCATGCGAGCAACATCCCCAACCTGGAATGTACAGTATTTACCTTCGAAAACATGTTTTGCCTTGGCTAATTTTTCTTTGTCAAGACGAGCAACAATGCGGATATCGATTTGGTGGTCTTCTGCAAATTGTTTAATCTTTCCTGACACAAGAATGTCCGTCAAACGTCGTTCTAAGTCACCATCATTGATTCCCCTTTCCAGATTGTTGATGCTGTTCAGGTCCCATGCTCGTAGAGTCACTGTAACAGTAGACTGCTTTATACTCTTCAGACGGACGCGGTAACGTTTAAATGCTTCATCAATTAGTTTGTACTTTTCAGGACTGTTCCCTTGTCTTAACTCCCTCACATCATCTTCAAATATTTGTTTAGCTGCTTGTAACAACAACTGGTTTTCTGTACATGATGTCCCTTCGGGTGTCAGAGAAAGTGAAACGTCTGTTGAAAAAAAACCATGAAATATAATTTTAAAGAACTCAAATGAAACTTAAGGCACACATGTAGAACTGTCAACTGTGTTCATAGAGTGTATGAGACATGGTTCAAAATCTGGTACAGTTATATCAGTCCTGGCGAGTTTAAGTACAAAGCAGAAACTCCGGAAATGTTACAAATTAATACATATAACACTGTGCAGCACAGAGAATAATTCAAAGGTGTACAGATAAGCGTTACACTCTCACAGTCCTAGGCTTACCGTTTTATTGAGGGTCTGCGCTTTGAGCAGTTTGACTCGTGTGAGCCCCTTTTTGCATCCCTACTTTGTTCGGCCCAGTCTTTGAGGGAGCAAAAGAAGATCCTCCGAAAGCAATTAAGAGCATTTTCCGATCTATCCTTTGCATTTTATTTGTTAATTTAACATACTTACATTTATAGAGATTTGATTTACTTTGTTATCAATGTTGGAAATTTATCTTCCAGAAAAGAGCTATTCAGCTGCAGGATTGTGAGAGTCTACTGTAATCGTATATTACCTGCATTATATTAAGGAATTTATCACATGAATTGGCCCACCTGTGTGACGTAGAACAGGACGGATAAGAAATCCGTATTACCCCTGTCGTACGTCATCAACCGGAACCGTTTTTTCTCGCATGGTACCGTTCATACATGCGGGTCGCGACCTGAACATAGACCATGATTTGTTGTGATCGATGCCGTGCTCTCATGACATTTTTACAAAAAGGTGACCCGATAAATCCACACATGGAAACATAGAAGGCATGTCCACCAAATTTTCAAGTCGCTTAAACTATAGCTGTTCCCGAGAATCGAATAGGGATACCGCCGATCGTTTTATTTTAATTGCTCAGCTTAGTAACGTCGCAGTGCCAGTCGAGTCGCGTCGTAAGGCTCAATGTGGACGTCGTACCTGGCGATCCCGGTTGGCGATATACCTGAAATCTACACCTCAACGGAAGTTCAACTGAATAAATGAGTAAAGTATAACCTTCGGGAAAGCGACATAGGAGGCACAAGCATAAAGTCATTCGACTAACAACGATAAACTTCCTTCACCATACAAAAAAATTCCGTAAATTCTCTCTCGGAATCAAACCTGTAGCGGCATAAGGGTGTAGCGAAGGCATCAGCTGTTGAGTTGTGCAGCGCAGCGCTGTGGAATCCGATGTACTTCGAAAGTTGACTCAGACAACACTCAAAACAGAGCTTCCGTCAAGTAAAATTAGAATGTATCTACGGGTGAGATATATGTCACTGCAAACATCAAAGTCCTTAAGACGAAAACATTGACGACCGAGATCGGTGACGAGTTGACACCGGCATGGCAGAGACCGGTGACGGTAGCGTTGTGGGCATCATGCAATGAGGTACACACTCTGTGTGTCATCGAACGGAATCTTTTGCGCTCGCCACGGTCGTAAACTTGTGTGATATTTTGAAAAGCCACGGAATCTCTGAGAATCAGAATTACTGTTTCGATCGTGTCGTTGCATTTACTTCATAAATCCATTTGTAAATATTCTAAATAACTTTGAATACTTGGCTATGAAAGTTATCTCCGCCGATAGCCGACTTGCCTTGGCATCGGTACAGCGCGATTGACACGTTCACGTGACCGAATCCGTACGTTTGGTTGGTGGAGATAACATACGATGTATCCAATTTCAGCTTGATGGGATTTATGAATGAAAGTATCTCCTGGGTTACGACCGCTTTACTCTTTAAATGAAAGTATTCCGCGTAAGTAAAACAGAAAGCGCGACAAAATTCATGGAGTTTGTTACGATAATTTTGATCCATCTACGTCAAAAGAAAAATAAGAAGACTGTTCATGTGATAAATATATAATCCCTTCGGCTCGAAGTTGTACGGCTCCGCGAAAAACACGAGTATACGATGACGTCAAACAGAGACAAATACCAGGGGATTATATATAATCAACCAGAGATTAGAGGCTACATATACTTCCAATCCTTTTATGTTTATCACGACCATAGTTTGGTCCAAACCTTTGTTATGCTGGTGATCTCACAGTGGACCATGCTGACAAGGAATTTGCGATAAAAGAGTAGGTGAACATGTCTCATGATTATGATTAGACGATATTTCATACTTAGACAAGTGTGAACTTACCTGTATGCCGTCTCTCAGTTCCTGTTAAGTCACTGACACTATTGGATCTCAGTGAACCACTTCCTGCAGAGGAAAATTAAATTGTTAAATATCTGCCTTCGCCTGCAACAAGATAAATTTATTATAAGTGCATGGTCTCTTAGATCAGACACTTCGGTTTATTTTTTGTCAAGCTGTTGTCTCCAGTGGACATACATAATACACGTTTAACAGGACCTAATGTTGCAAATAAAATATAACTTCCGTGGGTAACTAGTAAATTCTGGAATCTACGTAATTCCAGCGTAGTGTGAAAGATGAAAATATCAAAAATGAAATTTAATTATAGGATTTGAGTTACTAAAAGGGGCCTGGCGCAACGTTTACCTTCAAGGTAAGTCTCACATGTACAGTACTAGTGCTTCAAATACAATCATGAACTTTGTCGTCTTACGAGCATAAGACAGATAGTAGTACACTTGCATTGCATAATGTTAACGAGCGATCGCAATCCCATCAAGAATAGTGATCAGAAGTTTCGCGTTCCAAATTATTATGTTCTAAATTGTATTATTTCACATAAGAAGTGATACAGTATACACATATTGTCTGGTCATGAGGGCAACAGCATACGTCTGTACCCCGAGGGACTGTGAGTCACCCAAAAAACAGACTGTTTCCCTCGGCCTCGGGCCTCGGGCAACAGTCTGTTTTTGGAGGTGACACACAGGCCTGACGGGTTAAAGACGTATGCTGTTGGCCTCATGGCCAGTCAATATGTGTTTTATAATACACCTCATCCGTAGTCATGCATAAGAACGTACCATACACAAAACTTGTGGCACGTAAGCTATGATGTAATTAATATGTTGGAGTGGTTTGGCAAGAAAAAGTTTTTCCCGACAGGGTCGCAATACTTCTGCAAAACATTAAATGCACCTTTGATTATCGTCTTCGTTCGTTTCGAGTCTTTGTTGGAAACCAGAGCATTCAGTTCTTCTTCAGAAAGTAGGATAAACCGAGAAATTTCTCGACTATCGTTTCGCTCGGCCGCAGACGACATCTTTGTTTGCATTCCAGTTCGCGCATGCGCCAATGATTTTTTGACGTCAGCGGGCATCATTTTTCGCAACTGATGCCTGTAAGGCAACAGTTCCGACAAATGCCTTGTGACATCATTTACGTGAATCAGCACAAAAAGAACGCATCCCAGAACACAGACTGCAGATGAGGTGTGCTATAATAAACACCTATTGCCTGGTCATGAGGGCTATGGCGACCGTCTATTACCCCGAGGGGCCGTGTGTTACCAGAAACACATCGCTATTCCCCGAGGCCGTAGGCCGAGGGGTATAGCGATGTGTTTCTGGTAACACACGGCCACGAGAGGTAATAGACGAGCGCTATAGCCCGAATAAAGACCAGGCTATAGGTGTTTTATAAGACACCACATGCTCACGTTGTATTGTTTTATAGTTTATAATGTTGATATTTTGCACCGCAACAATCCATTGTGACAAGTTTACTGGGCTATGTTTCCACAGCGCTTTCAGTTGTACGTGGTACACCTTTCTTTCAAAAAATATTCTAAGCATACCTAGCGACATCCTTAGTTGCACCTTAATCTTTTCCGTCGATGAGCTATTCAAGTTTCTACGCTGTTTGAATGTTGGAAAATGTTGGAAAATCTATTTTAGAGAATGTGTCGTCACCTATCCCGGACGCACATCACGTTCTATCCACCCGCCATTATTGCAAAGCTGCAGATGACACTACGGTCTTGTGACCGGGCACTTTTCCAAATTTGGTCAGAACTATTTCCCTAGGGAAATAGCTTTTCAAAAAATACCCTCTGACGTCACTTTTGTCGATTTGGTGGGGACTAGACGTATCTATTTTCTCGTCACGTGACGTATTCTGGCGAATCGCGACATGGAATGAGCATGTGGCGTGTTATAATATGTATTATAGCACACCTCATGCACCCGTAAAAAAAATTTCCCGTGCGTCCTGGCTGAGGTTTCTATGAAATGTCTTCCAATTTAAATCATTTACTAAATTGCTCACAATTCTTATCTAATATGAACGGCTGTTGTTAAAGTCCTGTATACGCTTATTACTGATGAGAGCAAAGTCTCAGTCCCCTCATAGAAAAGTCTTATAAATCAATCTGCCCTATGAGCTACTGATCGGTGAACTTATACTTGAACAAGTACGGCCTCAGCTGTGTGTGATTGGCCAAATCGGTGATCACAGCATTGCACATTTTATTGCTTTCGCCAGGGGTGCTGCTAGCCGATATTTTGTCATGTGAAACTGTTATTAAAAATGTATTGGATGATACCTTTTGTGAATGTCGTCCAAGAAAGAAGTACTATGATGACAACATGACAATTGTAAACAAAGAAGATGACGTCAAGAAAGCAACTTTGTAGATTAAGTTCAGTCTTAGAATGTGGCTCGTCATTGAAACCACTATATCGAGGTGATACAAAAACTTACTGGTGAAGTTTCTGGTATAATCACAGACAAAACAAACGGTAAAGTCATTTTTGAACAAGAAAAACTGGCTTTAAAATGCAACAATTCATCATACAAAGAAAATTTAGACTGTCCGTAGAATTAATAATATTTTGTAATGTCTCTCATACTACTACCACTGTCTTTTTAACTCCATTCTTATTTCTGGTTGAATTCGATGGATAATCGTCACATTTTCATCATGTGACATTTCCAATTTATTGTGATTTTACAATATGCAAGGATGTGAAATCTGAAATACAAGTAAAGTTATTTTATTCTGAAATTATCAACACAATCATGAATCAAACAATTTTGGGTTTTGACCATACGTTCAAAATATTGACAAACTGGTTGAAGTAGAAATAGCATATTCGAGGAAGCAATGCAAAAAAGGAGACCATTATGTCAGGTTTCACAGAATAATTTCGGGGAAAGAAATTGATTATGGAGGCCCTCATGGATCAAACATAAAGAAAATTTACAGAAGCATGATTTAATTATAACTTTAGAATGAATGTTTGGATGAACGAATGTATGAATGAATGAATGAATGAATGAATGAATGAATGAATGAATGAATGAATGAGTGAGTTAATAGATGGATGAATGAAGGAATAAATGAATGAATAAAAGTGAACAGAATGCGGAATAAATAGTCTAAGACCTGCTCCTATTTACCTAATTGCAGTATTGTCATATAAAATATTTATTTAACATGTTACATATTATATAGGAACAACAAGAGACGCTTACAAACTCAATAATCAACCGTCAAGATGAAACGAAGCCGGGCATGCGAACTCGTGGACACCACGTGAAACACAACATGGCATGATGCACATGACATTAATCAAATTAACATTGAACTCAGCCAAATGAAATCACAGTAGAGGGAATCTAAAGACGAAATGTAGGCTAGCTGGGAGACTATTTTTAAGTTTTCTAAAGTTTGTTATCTCAAATCCTAAAGGTGAGTGGAATTAACTGAACAGACGCACAGTATGAAAACTCAGTTGACTGAATTCGCCACTCTTGAGGTTTTGTTGACAGAGAGGCCAGTGAAAAAATACGACTCAACCATATATAAGACTATCTAAGTTTGCAGGACAACCACTCAACGTTCGGTTAGTATGGCCTTCAGACCATCGACAATTGCATGGATATGCTCACATTTAAAGAAACAGGCGTACGTCAGGACAGAAAAGTTATGCATGTTTACTGTAAGATAACAGTCAGAACCAGATATGAACTGTAAATGCTCACGTGTTTCATTATATATTGCAGTTATGTGTAAATTTGAACCTTTGCAACATGTTTGCAACTTCATTGAAAGTATTATGATCAACATAATGAACATAATTCACCACAGATTAACTCTATAGGTCATTAAGTATTCAAATATGTAATTAGCTGAAAAAAATATTAATTTCTTTGACTGCTATCATTGTATCACCACTTTATATAGCAAGTGTAATTGCCTTTGGTCAAGTCCTTCAAACTATATATTCAAAACTTTGAAAGCTCATTAGATATGCAAACTATAAATTCGCTGACATGATAACTAAAATGCGAAGTGACTTCCAATATTGATATAACCTGGTATAATCATCAATGTACATAGCATGTTATGCCAATTTTGATCAAATAAATCCAAGTTTATATCCCTAATTAGGAAAGTTCATTAAATACACAAATTAGGAACTGGCTTAAGCAAACATGCTTAATGCCTTTCAATAAAGTTTGCCTACATAATAGTATCTTTGATGTACATAGCAAGTTTCATCAATTTTGGTCATGTAAATTCAAACATATATCCCTAATTTCAAAAATTCATTAAATATGCAAATTAGGAGCTGGATGAAGTAAAAATGCTTAATGACTTTCAATAATGTCGTATCATAGTATCTTTAATGTACATAGCAAGTTTCGTCAACTTTGGTCTTTTCAATACAGATAAATATCCCTGATTATGAAAGTTCATTAAATATGCAAATAAGGAATTGGCTAAACTTCAAATGCTTAATGACTTTCAATAATGTTCTATTATAGTATTTTAATGTACATAGCCAGTTTTATCAACTTTGGTCTCGTCAATTCAGATAAATACCCCTAATTAGGAAAGTTCACAAAATATGCAAATTAGGAATTGGCCGATATAAAAATGCTTAATGACATTTAATAAGATTCTATCATAGTATCTTTAATGTAAAAAGCAAGTTTCATCAATTTTGGTCATGTAACTTCAAATATATATCCATAATTTCAAAAGGTCATTAAATATGCAAATTAGGATTTGGATGAAGTAAAATGCTTAATGACTCTCAATAACGTTAAATCATACTATCTTCAATATGCATACCAAGTTTCGTCAATTTTGATCGAGTAAATCCAGATATATACTCCTAATTAGGAAATTTCATTAAATATGCAAATTAGTAGTTATCTTTCACGTCACCCCTTAATATCTTTCAAAGCTGATATATCTTGGTGTGATCAACATTTGTAGCGAATCTCATCAAATTGTGTACAGTCGTCAATATATATCAGTTTTTTCTAAAATCATTAATTATGCAAATGAGCAAAAAGTAAGCAAGCCACACCCACCAAAAACTAATCAGTTTTTGCCATTTGCAAACTGAATCTATGTACCAGATTTAATTCTGATCTGATGAGCCGTTTTTGCGATATTGAGTACACAGACACACAGACTGACACACAGACACACAGACAGACAGACATCGCTGCGACATATGCTCACGTGTGTCAACACGTGAGCAAAAAAATAGCTACGTGTAAGTTGTGATAGCTCAACTGAGTACGATAAATGTAAGAGAAAATCAGTTAATAAAAAAGAAAAGTCAGGCGGAAAAGTTACTGTTTTCCTTTACTGAATTCAGATTGTTGTGTTTTATTGAACCTTGCCCTATGTCCGAGGTGTGAACTAGAGTCAGCGTGATCAACGTGACGATAGCAAAGACCGAGACAGAGGGTAAACCAGTTCAATTGCAAACTAGCATGAGAATACATTGCGTATTTGTATAAACGCCATCCTTGGTAAGTCATAATTATTCGATTACATATAGGCGTGACAGTATCTTCTTCGTAAAAAACAAATGTTTGTTTTATTTGTCTGTTTTCTTCGATGCGCGAGGGAAACAAACTTCATGTACGAGAGAAACATTTACAACAGATGATCGTAGCAGCACAAATGCAAGTCAGGTAAAATAAAAAAGGAAAATAATCTTTGACCTAATTCAACTGAGGTCAAACTTTGTCATAGAGGGCGTTGTGGGCGTATCTCAGTTGAACGCTGACAAAACTTGACCAAGTTTTGGACTTCAACAATCGACTGCATTCAAAATAAACGTAGGAAATGACATGGAATTGACTGTTTTTGACTACCTGATGAAAGGTTTGGACAAGAATAGGAACCAACTAAAGTTTGCATTACAAAATTGTGGCAGTCAGAAGCAGTGAGGAGATAACAATGAATGAATTTTTATTACAGATCATATGAAAAATATGACTCCCTCCCCTGTATTTGTTATCTTTCGTTTGTAGCCAGGACACCTGCCTTCGTCTGCTACTCTGGAAAGAACAGGTGATGACGCAGAGGCTGTTGAAAGTTTTACCGAGCTTGAACTCTTTGTCTTCTATCGGCTGATTTTAATTTCATAGACACTTGTTTCAAAAATGGAAAGAAAGCCGGCCCTCGAAAAGCATTCGACATTTGTATCTATCCACCTCTACTGTACTTGTGTATATGCTTCTTTCCGAAATGCACGTTGTTGAAGAAAAATACAATGGAACGTATTTACAATTAAAATGTTTTTATGAGATGAAAATGTATTTTTTGAATTTCAAACATCGAATGAGAAATAATATGTCAAAGATATTATTGATATGGACTGTGACACGGAGGAGGAGAGTCACTATTTTTTGTGCATGAAAATTGGGGCTGGTCATTTATTTTCTTGCAAACAATTTTGAAGGGTCACTAGTTTTTGTGCAACATCATTTTGAAATACATTACCCCTCTGTAATTGCTGTCCAGTCCCTTGTCCAGAAGTAACACTCTAATTCTACAAATGCCCATGTCTATATGGATCTAACACCTGTCGACATGTCAAGGGGTGGCATGAAATTACTCAGAAACAGATTTTAGTGCCGAATCAACTTGACACACGACACAAAATTCCACTGTCGCTGACTATTACTGTCAAAGGAGATGAATGAACTTTATCAATGTTTGAGTTGAAAAGATGAAACTTTACTTGCAAGTCTTACACATTTAATATAACTGAAATGACACGGTGGGCGACTCTTTATTCAATCATGCAATTTAGTCCGACCAATCATCCTGGGTAATTCCATATGACTAAATAGGCATAGTAAACAATATTTAATGAACCTGTGACCACGGGTCATTATCCTTTCTCATTTTTTCTTACGGCTTTTAATATGCTTATGAATAAAAGAACTAGAGGGTCATTGTTAGGAGTAAAAATCGAAACAGTTCACTGAACCATATTTCTTTGCAGAGTTCACTCCTGTCACCATTGCCAGTCTTATTGGAATTCTAATAAGTTATTCCATGAACCCCAAATCGTGTGCACTAGACCCTATTCCGAGTAAACATTTGAAATTATGTTTCCCTATGTAATACGCAATCTAGTCAATATAACAAATACTTCATTTTATTAGAGTACAGTTCCGAAAATGTATAAGCAAGCTCAAGTTTGACCTTTATTGAAAAAGACCAGTATCGACTCTCACATTTATATATTTAGTATCGACAGTTTCAAATTAGTTATTTTAACATAAATTTCTGAGAAAGCCGTTTTAAATCAATCGCTGTGTGTTTAACCAGTTTTTATTATATTCGAATTAAAAAGTGGTAGTAGGTTTTCAAGTATTAAATACACCTCCCATACATTTTAAGATGAAGCTATTTTATGTTGCATTAATGAAATTTAATCATATGTACAATGTTACTTTTTCTATACTTATACAGGAGCGTTTAAGAATTTATTTAGATAAAAAGATTTACAGTTTAGTTTTACACTATAAATATTAATATTTTTGAAATATATGGCGATCCGTATATATGTGGAGAAATGATGCACAGTATACCCAAAATGCACACCAAATCAAGCGAATGAGTCTATTAATCACAATAACTGGATGGTATTTGATATGTGATGTATGCAAACATAACGACATAGCAGCTATAATGATGTGAACTGGCCCACATTGAGTCCATTGGTTCCTCTAATGTCATTGATACTTTGTGATCTCGATATACCACTTCTAGCTGGGAAAATTAAATTAGGAAATAGTTACTAAGGACCATACTGTAGATTTTCAAGGATGTGAACCTGAAACATTTTTCCGTTTTCCTCTATGTAAAAATAAAAGAAATTATTACCTTGTAGTCTCTTAGGTCAGACACTTACATGTAGGCAACAATATGATTTGTTAGGCCGTTTCTTTGCATTGCAAACGTCGACGTATATAGAAAATAATTAAGAAATTAAAACTACGCTACACACTAATTGTGCAAATCTGCAATCACTGACGATTATACAGATATGAACCAGTTCAAGACTGTGAAATTGATCAATGAGATATATATCTGTTGGATTTCATGAAATTGTCAGGTTGTCAAACGAAGACCAAGATGATAAGGTCTACACAAATTTTGTCAAAACATGTTTTATTTGAATAACAGGAATTAATCACAATATACGCGCTATGCTTTTTCTTTTGCACTCCGCTGAATTGATTGTACTATGCCAATTTTAAATCAGTAAGATTCCATATTAGAAGCTATATAGATTTGATGCTCGTTTACAAAATTAAGTTCAATGTTCTTATCCCTTAAACATTCCATTTAATTACTGCGTTTGTGACAACGCATACATATCACTTTTCTCTGGTAAATGAATAACACAAATAAAACAGCACTACATTTGCAAAGCCTGTTTGCACCAGCCAGGAGTCAGGCTATTACCATGGATATGACACTAAGGTGAATTGTTGAGATATTCGAGGTCACACATGTCATCTTGTCTGGCCGTACCAACCACGCAGCAGACTATTAACAAGTTGAGCCATTAACTTTAGTAAGTGGACGAAAAGCGATGATTTGAACAAACTGTTAGAAATTCACGACTTGGCTTGAAATAATTACACGTAGTCGACGTTTATAATAAGACATTTGAAGTTTATCAAATGTTAAAGAACATGAGAGCACGTTTGACAATTGAGCAAGTCGCAAAAACGGACCATTTGCGCTGCGTCTTCTCGCGTGGGAGAATAAATTTTGCATAGAAATCCACCAAACCAATAAATAACAAAACGCAGCAGATTTGTAGATTGAATTCCATTACAACAAATTTCTTCTTGAATCTCTTATTGAATAAAATATCTCGGTACCTTGTCCATCATCCTTGTTCATCATACATTGCAAGCATTTCAAAGTGAAATCACTGTCAAGTAACATGAGATGAATATTCAGTCATATGAGTACTAACGATTTCTGCTGAAGAATTTTCAAAACTGGCCAAAACAGGGTTTAGCACTCACTACACGTCCGCCAGAAAAGGTATCATATTCACCTAACACTATGAAACAAAAATGAATACAAATGTTATTGAGGTCATCTTCTGGTCTGCATACTCCGAAGCCCAGATTTAAGGATAGAGACGGTTCGCCTGTGATTTGTTTAACCAGATATACATTAACGATCCTAACTTTATATCCGAGGTGATGATCTTACCACTCAATATCACGGCATGCTACAGATACAAGTCTCTCTCCAGATAACACTAAAGTGCACGGCGTGTTATAACAGGGCGTGCAAGGATGGCGAAATTGTCACAATGAAATTATGTCGTTCTTTGACCTGTCCGGCTAGCTTTGAAAAGCCGCCAAAATGCCTGCAAGCTACGTTGTGTACATGTGACCTCTGAAGAGCCACCTCGAATGCACAGTCACACAATTTTAAAAATATTTGATGACTGAACTGATGACTGATTTACATTGTTTGCCAGGGCAATTTTATAATTTATGGTAAATTATTTTCTGATTCAGAGATTATGGTGTTTCTACATTTTCAACTCAGACAACCTATATACCCTTTTCTGTATCGTCCGTCATCTCAATAATCGTTTAGGGTTGCGTGATTCATAACATTTCTGTTTACACACATTTCTAAACTTGGGCTTAATTTAAAGGATGAGCATGAAAAATATCTTGACATCTATTTTAGCAGATTGCAATATTATGCATTTATGATACACCTATTAAACTATTTTGCAAAGTTTGATACAACTTTAAATTTTTGTAATTAGGGGGTCGAGGTGACTCGGGCGGAGGCGAAGGGGTGACCATGGCTAACGGGGTCAAAACGGTCTGGGGTCAAGTGACTGGAAAAAGAAGGTCGGAGAAGGAGCTCTTGGGAGTTTTCATAAATATCGTATAACTACCTCAGCGATGTCCATAATATCACCCGAGCACAAAGTGCGAGGTCGATATTATGGTCATCGCCAAGGTAGTCATAGTTACGATATTTGACATACACAACGAGTTAGTGGTGCAAGCCCCTCAAATCTAAACACCCCTAACCAACAATACAGTGTTCGAAATTATTTGTGTCGACCCTAAGCGGTTGATATCGGTCTAACTTTCAATATAGTACGGTCTTTCTTGCTAAAATATTGATTATCATATACCTACATTCACGTGCCAGTGTAAAGCTATTGGGAAAGTGCCCTCACCCCCGTGCATTTTTTACGTATCACGCCCCGGCCTGGTGCCCAAATATGGGCAATCGCGTGCATTTTGAACTACCCGACTCTGTACAGATGACTGTTGTACAGGGCGTTGCAAATATTCTATCCCAAGGAATACTCAACGCCGCAATATGTTGGCGCTACTGGCTTTCAACAAATGAGCCATGACCGCAAATAACATCCGCGATGAATAGTCAACTAATGAGAAAGGAAAGCTAAGCTTGTTTAGAAACGATGTCAACGGACGATTAGCAGTTTGGGCTCAGCAAGTTTGTACACTAGAGACGGACCGTGCTAGAGGAGAGAAAAATGGACGGACGTCCTTACCAACCAAAACATTTACTCTCATTGATAATGGGCTTGCAAAGTTATGTTTGTTTCGAAAGACCCGAATAAACTTTCTTGGTGACAAAATTCGTTGGTTTCTGTTCGGTCCTTTATGCAGAGATGAACTGTCTAGCATTGGTATTGGAACAAACAAGGAACAGGCTGAGGCAAAAGCTACTCAGCAAATGAATTTACTGTAGAAAATGAAACCACTAGGTGACCGTTCCCAAAGAGGTCTTGTTCACAAAATGGTATCTGTACATAAAAGTACGTCGCAGGGAAGTGAAACATGCAAATACCGTAATCCAGCGAGAATTCATGTCCGGCTACATAAAAAGTACGTTTCCCTGTGCCCATCAAATGGGCCAGGGGAAAGGGATGAACAGTTGATTATTGAGCGCACAGGACATCACCGTTCAGTGAGGGGCGAATATCTCCTTTATTTAAATCAATTCAATAAGTATATGGACTTTATGATCTCGATTATGAAGGGCCATTTATCAAATGTCCAAATTCGACCAGAGGGATTGTGCATATTGCTGATGATCATCGAATTAGTTACAAAAATTGTCAATTTCAAAGGCGAAGATACTTGCATTTCCTGAAAGCAAATCTTCGTGCGAAATATTTCATTTGAAAACAAAGGTAAACTTTCATATGTGCATAATAAATGTCAAAAATTAAGATTTATCGTGAGACGGGGTTAATAAAGGGTAAAAAGTTTCTTGGTACTTTAGGCACCATTTTACAAATGATATAGCCACAAACTGATTACGTCAAATCACCGTACACAATCACAGTGCCATGATTACAAGGCGCCTGTGTTTTGTGTACAGCGATTTGACGTCATCAGTCTGTGGCTATACCATTTGTAACCAGATATGAACTGAATATGCTCACGTGTTTTACAACAGGTTCATTAATAGC
>LD363470.1:10372-22976 GCA_001465055.1 Ptychodera flava
TAGTCCATAACTCTCCTGAAAATTCTTAAATGTTTAAAACAACAATTACTTTCAATCTTTTAGACTCGCTTGAGTACTTGACATTTTTATTGACTATATTTGTTTTTTGTCTTAGATTTCACTCTGCTAACTGAAGACATAAGTGGTTCGTTGTCAACTTCACTGAAGTGTTGCTGTGGTCTATACTACAGTTTCAAACTAAAGTAGGGAAATTTTCAATGCTTTGTAAAAGCCACAAATTTCCTGTTTCCTGACACAGAGAATGGCAGCCATTTTGAATTTTAAATATCAATAAACGTGAGCATGGTGGTTCTTGCCAGACTTTTGCACAGTTCCCCCTTACTTTTATTCTTGGTAGTGAATGAAGATAGTTAAGTTTGCTAGAATAATGAAACCAGAAAAGTTAAGATTCATTTCTAGGTCCATATCCTTATGCATTCTACAAAAGCATGAAAACATTGGGTTGGTTCAATATCGTATTGGGTAACTTCACTGAAGTATATGTAAACTTACATAAACCAAGAGTAATAGAATGACTATGCAGGCTGCAGTTAAATTACTTAGTAAAAAAGCACATATCAAAAGATGATTACATTGTCTGCTGGATGTATTTTATGCATATAAATAATTTCAACAGAATTATTGTATGGTAAAGAATTGAGTACAAAACACTTTGGTTGTATTGTATTGTTGGTAAACCTTACTGAATTTCCATGACAATCTGCAAACATGGTTCATAGCTGGTCATGAGCCTTCATACTGCTATTGTAATTCTGAGTAATTGTTGCTTTATAACAGAACTTCAGTAATCATTTACATGTAAAATTTAAATACAATTTCAGGAGTTGGAAAGACCTAGTTTTTACAAGCCATTATTAAGTAAACTTTGTTATCTGCTTGCCAAAGTACATACAGACGTACACAAACAAGCACATTTTTCTATTCCCTAAAAATGTTTTCCTGCACCCTTGTAAGATTTTCTGATTGCCTTCTTCCACAGCATTGCATTTTGAAAAGAAGTGTCAATTATGTAATTGTGTGTATTTGATACAATGTAACATAGTATTCTATTAATAGTACTATTTGCATAGATATGCAACATTGTATTTGAATTATTACCCAATGCACACAGAGGAATTACACACTGATTGAATTATTTACAGTCTCCAAAATTTTTCACATAATTTGCTTTCAACACAACATGAACAACACAATAAACATTTTCACCAAATTCACGGACATAAAATGGACATACATTCTGTCAACTATAGAAAACTGATAGCATTGTCATTTAACATGTAAAATATTTATGAAATATGCTCTCTAATCAAAATAGTATAAAAAGTGGGTATCAAATCACCTTGGCTATTTTCTTTCATGAAACCCTGTCACTATAAAAGTGAAATTATGACAGGGACACAATTTTCACATTAATTTTAATCAGGTTCATGGTGACAGAATGTATAAAGAGCATTACAGTTTCCAAATTTTTATTACACGAATATCGCATAATTCACGTTTTCTTTTCCTACATCAAGGATTTTCTAAATCACTTTAATACAGTAATACATGTCATAATCAACACTTGAATTTTAAACTATCTCTCCACTGAATTTACAGATGTCGGGAAGGCATAGAGAGAGACAGTGTAGTAGCTGTAATGCACTAAAAATGATTCAATGTACATGTGTGCTGCGCCTTTTTAAGGCATATTCCTTATCCTGCCAAATTCATATTTCACCATCAGGTCAAACAAATGAAGAAACAAGCATGACAATGTCCCATATGTTGCATTCTACACACAACGTTGCATTCTAACAAAGACTTGAAGATTTGAAGGTCCCTGAAGACAGAGATACTGTAAACACGATTTTTTTTCAGACTACAGATGCTATAACATACTAAGGCCAAAAAAAAAGAAATGTTTCTGGTCAGGTCTTTCTTTAAAAAATGGTGCGGCGATGCACATTTTTTTTATTTTTATTTTTTTAACCCTCAAGGGAGGGAGGAGGGTCAGTTTTATAGTTTTATCAATATAGTCACATATATGCTGTTCATGCAGTCACTGATCATGCCCCCAAAAGAATTTTCTCTTTCTCTTCAGCCATTTTGGTTTGGTGTCAGCCACGGCCGCCGGCCACAAACAGAAAAAAAAGGGTGACGCGCTGTTGTTCAAGTGATGCGCGCGCAGACCAGAAACATTTCTTTGTTTTTGCCCAAGCCAAATGGGTGAAAATAGATATGGTTTTGGCTTAATACCACTTTTTACTGACTTGGCAGATGGGGAGTGATACTGTCTGGCAGGTAAAGGGCTATGGTCAGTAACTTGATTGAAAACCTTTTGTATGGAACTTGTTATCGTTGATGGTGTTGCACCAGTTGGTACTGATACTTGCTGATATGGTCTAAATGTTCATTTTAAATAATTTACAGCAATGTGTCTTTCTATTAGTCATGCCACGATCAACTCACAAAAAGTGTTCAGCAATCCCGAATACCTACAGTGGTTACTTTGCATCAAGAGCATGTTAAAGGGACCTCATGTCATCATACATGGTAGAACGTCGTGTATGGACTTGTGTTTCATTTTACATTGTACTATGGTCTGACATATGTTCATGTTGCATTTTCAGACAAAGTATTTCAATCAAAATTTTTTAGATAATGTTGGACATTTTTTATGATGTAAAATAACAGAAAATTGGAACAAAGACTGCTCATGATTAACCCTCATTTCCTCAGAAACTTAAACAGCCTTTATTACATGATTTCTGCTCTTTTTGTCATTTGTAGTCAGCCTGAGATTAAGAGACCTTGGGTGTCTATGCATGGCATAACTCAACCATATCTCAAAACAGATCTTGCTATTGACCTGATAGATATAAACTTATGTTGATCATCAAACAATTGTCTACGCCACTGTTTCATGGAACCTACAGAGAGCGAAATGGAAAATTTCTAAAACTTTGCGACATCTTGCTTTGAAATTTATTATCTACATCTTAAAGAGCTACAGACTGCCTATCCATAATCATTCTACTGGACTAACACTATGTTTCACCTCTGATTAGTGTTCACTGTGACCAATTGGTATCCAGATCTTCATACCCAAATGGTCATGACCTGTGTTTTTTTTAAAGAGCGCCCTCTACAGTTTAAACCACAAAGACAGATCACAGCACCTGGTTCTCATTGAGTCTTCTTCTGTTCTGTTGATTCATCATATTCACTTTGCGGAGGTACTGTGGTTGTGGTTGGTTGTTCTTTTGCCCTTGCCACGATCACAAGTCGACAAGTTAACAACAACCAAAATACTATTGCCCCAGTAGATTTTGCAAGGATGTCTCCCACTGCATAGTGAGTGTAAACTGCTCCTGTAAAAAGAAGGACAACTGAATCATAATTTGACTGCTGTCTGTGTGATGCATCCACTAATGTTTAAACTATCTCTATTCTCACATCAAGTATGCAGGAAGTCAAAATAGCAATCTGTCTTCATAAAATTATCAAAAATATCATACACGATACTACCATTGTCCCCCCCCCCCCAGTCTGAGGCTGAGCATGATAATTTTAATTCCAAGAACTTGATTTTTATGACAAATTTGGCAAATAAAGTCAGTACTAGTATATCAAATGTGGTTGACTTTGAAGTTATTTGAGATTACTAGTATGCTGAAATAAATGAATTAATAAACAGATAGATAAAAATATAAAAAGACAGGCAGACAGATAAGTAGATAGATATAAACATAAACAAACAAATAATCAATCAGTGAACCAACCAATCAAACGCTTTACCTGTCATGATGCCAAGCAGTATTACATTGGCAACATTTTTGTATGTATTGCTTGGCAGTAGCATTAAGATTGCTCCACAGATGACTTCAAGCCATCCGATGGTCTTCATGTACAATTTGGATTTCGGTTTCCAGCCAGTGTACTGTCTAAGAGGGAAATCTCTTGCATATTTACCAAAGTTCTTCCTCTGAAAGAAATGCACATGAAACAGGACTGTTAGTGGCTTCTCTTTGGATGAACACATGGTCTATATCACAGCAGTAGTGGTAGGTGGATATGGTGAGTGACTATTAAGTATATCATGATGTATTGTGTGATTTGAGTTTGTAATTATACATGTAGCTTGTGCTGTACAGCTGGGTTGTTGTAACTTACATATTGTAAGACTTGGTATTGAAATGGACTAGTAATCGACTATAGCGTTGTGAAACAAGCAATTAATTGAAACCTTGGCCCCATTCCCTTCTTTGAAGTTCATCTACACATCTGAAAACTACAGGAATGCACTAAGTTAGTGGGGGAAGGGTTCACTTCAATAAAACATCTGAGTGGTTTGCAATCCTCAACACTTTTGCTGAACATTGTGGACAATGTTTCCTCTCTATTGGGAGACTGTATTCTACAGACATCACAGACCAGCAAGACCTTTTCTAGGATCACACTGCAATCAAAACGGTTATTCAGTTTGTTTTCTTGGTAGGGTTATCAACAATGAAACTTTGAGGGGTGGGCCATCCCTCTAGTTTTGGACCAACCCATTCATATGTTAATAACCATACAAAAGAGTACATTTTCACAACAAAAAATATGCAAATCAACAATTGTTATGGTAATTACCAATACCTTGGTGCACCTGAAGCACTCTGGGCCCAATCCTCATCCCCAAAACAATCTTATTTTCTTAGGGGGCCCTTCTACATGGCTTTTGAATCAACTAAACCTCCTAGGATAGTAGGATTATATTGGACAGTACATTACTATTAACGTGGATAAGGTACTCTTCAACCTTGCAGTTTTATGCTTTACCATAGGCCCTTTTTGGAGGGGTCTATGGCTATACGTAGCATTAGCTGATGTAACTCTTTATGTTTGTTTTTAGCCAGACAATATAGATACTAATCTCCTAGCTGTTATGGAATTTTTCACTGTATTATTCAAAGACTGATCTTTACTGCTCACAGCAATAATTGGCTTCATTGAAATTTCAATATAAAACTGGGTACAGTGTAACTAATCTACTTATCATCAATACAGTTAAGTACTTACATTGACCAAGGATTTAGGATAAGGCAATTGTTTTAATAAAATAAATTCCTGCAAACTTTGAAAAGGTAACAAATAACATGATGAAAGATTTTATGACGCCTTATTGTAAGTGTATAGAAAGTTTACCTATAAAACTCATTTCAATAGCAGAATTAAAGTTCATGCACATAAAATATTTGTAACAGGCTATACTTTATCAAATATTTTTCATTAATCATCATAACTGGTTATCATCGGGAATGATAATTTCTACACCAGCTTGAATTTTAATATACCGTAAATTAAGGCAGCTATGTCTATTGTTTTGCATCATTTCATTATTGGTCGATATTGGTTTTGGAAAATTATGCAATGCAAATCTGAACACATTGATTTTTTTCATGCTAATTGCTATTCATTTGTTCAGGCTTATTGTTTCCGCATGCACATCTGTTCAGGAAAAATACCTGGCAATTAAATGATTGTGCTTTGAAAAAAAATTATGATTTCCTAATATCACATGGAATTTGAAATATCCACTAAAATCACACGAAATTAGAAATATTTGTGTAAATAAATAATTAATGCATGTCAATATCAGGGGATCATGATTGCAAATGGCATTTTATCTATAATTTAGAATAAAAAATGAAAAGACAAAAAAATCATTTCGGGAGCATGAACAACATACGTCCTCCGTAGGAACAAGTTGGAAGATAACAAATCTTTTCAAGGACTAGAGTATCAAACGTGTCCAACTCTGATACGTTCAGACGTTTATACCTTGATCGATAGATGTATGTATACATATGAGCTGAGGTGGGACGGCCTGTCTCTTTGTGAAGCTTGGGGCAATTAGTAGCTGGCCGGACAATGATGGATTGAACTGCCGAGCGGTAATAATATTCTGACGTATACGTAGATGACTGAATTTCTACTTACCAGTTCATCATGCATCTGCTTGTTGATAGCTGGTGTGACTTTGATACTGCCTGTAAACATGAAAAACAAGCCGATAGCGATCGACAACACCAACACCACTTTGGAAGCCATGATTGAATCTACCTAAGTTATTAATTATTTTTCAACTATAATCACAAATTGTAATAATGTGTTTCAAGCAGTGAAAAGTTAATGCGCTTGTCAATGATAAAGCCATAAATAGGACGAATTCTTATAATTTGCCAATCACAGGAAGATGATACGAAAAAAAACCCAATGTATTAGATAATGTTTATGTACGAATATTTTGTGTGAACGAAAAACATCAACAATTTAGGGAGCTTAATTGACCTTTGACACCACTTTGAGAAACCAGAAACACACGTGTCCGCCGCGCTGCTTTCTACCTGCCGAGAGACTAAGAAAAATCGTCGGATCGGGAGAAATTTTCGTCAAGTTAACCATGGGTCTGACGAAACAGTATTTACGGTATGTGAGCAGCGCTTTCTTTGGAATCGTTGGAAGCCCAAAATCAAACGTGGTGTATGTGGATACGGAGGAGTCGAAGGGAAAATTAGTTGCTGTGCCCGCTGTTGAACATGTATTCATATGGGATGTCAGGAAAGGTGAAAAGGTGAGTGAATCCGGGTTGAGGAAGTGTTGACATGTGGAGGGTAAGCCTCACTACAATTTAAGTCAATCGGAGGGTCAATTAAGCAATGCCTGACACTTTAGGGCGTCCAAGACAAGCCCTAACTTAGACTCGAGTACTGTGATCTGAAATGAAAATGGACGTACATGATCATGATGATCGGAAAATGGACGTACATGATCTGAACTTCTTTACGTACACATATACAAAGGTCAAACAATATCACCTCACCCTCATATTCCTCCCTAAAAAGTCATTTGGATATATATGATGCCAATATTCAAGTTTAACAAGCAGCATAACAGCTGAGCTTTCATCAAGTGTAAAATGCATTTATGAACCCACGCTGGTCATGTTGCCATGGCAATGCAGAAGTGGAATGATGCAACAGAGAATGATGTCACTGAAAAATGTCTCAAAATTAGACGCTATTAATTCTCACTTTATAAGGCTTTAATCATAAACCCTAGAGAAACTTCTGTATATTCCATGCTTTAAAGGGCCAGTAATGCTAACTTTTGATGATTTTTTCAAATTTCATTAATTTTATATTGCATATCAGTTGCAACTTCTTATTCTACTTCAAAAAGGGTATTGAAACACCCACTATTTAGCTTGTCAACGTAACGCCTATATGTATAAAATGCATTGTTATTGTTTACATTTGAATGCTAGTCCGGACCAGAAGAAACTTTTCAACAATAACAATGCAGTTTACACACGTATCTGGCTGAGTTGACAAGCTGAATACTGTGTCTATCTATGGGGAGTAGAACAAGGAATTATAATTCACATTCAAAATAAAAATGGTGAAAAAAATTATCAAAAGTTTAGTTAGCATAACTGGTCCTTTAATGCAGTTCCTGGTGTTCAAATCAATTCCATATCACTTTGCAATTATCAACTGTACCTTTAATTCAGGAATTCACATGTTTTTTTCTGTCCCATCCAGCTAATTTTAGAGTAGTACATTTTTCAGGATCTGGCTCTTCATGGGACGATAGTTGGTACATAGTTGACGTTCAATTTTGCCTCTTTTGAAAAACTTGAATACAGGATACATCACATGGTCACTTAAACTGATTTTTTGAAGTATCATTTAAAGTTGCAATATGGATCAGAATTGACCTTCATATTTCGAAGATTTAACTTTATAGAAAAATCCATAACAATTTCATTTGCAGATTCGACCATTAACAGGAACATGGGGATGGCTCTAATTCGAGTAAATTGATTTAATTACCGAATAAATTGCTGTTTTGGTACGTACTGTTTGCGAGAGTAAAGCACAGAATTTGAAACGTCATTTTTACTATTTGAATATGTACGCATGCGTATTTGATGCATGGTAACGGGTTTATGAAATTGCAACATCCTGTCAACATGCCTAGCTAGCCCCCACGGGCAAGCGGTCAGGTCTCTGCCTGCGCCCTGGATCTCTGCTGACTGATTCAGCCTTGTAAGAATGGAAGAAATTAGCCCAAAATGTCGGCAAAATAGACATTGTTTGGTCAGATCGAAAGATGGAACCAGAAAAAAGAGTGACACGCGACTACTGCACCACGTCGAGGAGGCAGACTGTGTCTACAGTTTCTCTCGAAAACACCAACGTCGCCACTGTGTGATGATCAACTTCGCTAGCCAGCGGTGTTTCCTCGGGCAACACCGACCTACCAACACCGTGGCCGTGCGGACCCCACGATTTGTAATGTGAAGCGGGCCATAGTCCCCCGGCAAGGAAATAACTTAGATCTGTCAGCATTCATTGATAATCTATATCCTTCAGGTTAAATATGCATTTTTCGGAAATAAAGAAAAACTGCAGTCTCCATCATTACATGTAATGGCATGGTCGCATTTACGACGCGTCGATCGACGCGCTGACATGGCCATGCAAGACCAGACTGAGGGGCGAGACAGTTGCCGAACTTCTGCAGTGGTGGACGATACTGAAGTGGGCAAAGCTTTCAAATAAATATAGCGAGCAGATACCTCGCCTTTTAACATGAAAAATGTAACAATATGCAACGGGGAGAGGATTGCGGAAACGCTGTCAGGCACGCGGTGAACACAGATCGGTGTACGTGGTCTGGACGCTCGATCGATCGAACGTACACAGTAGGTGCATACGGCGCGGCACTGACGTACATGTATATGGTTGAGAAAAGTCAATTACACGATCTTTTGTAGAGCTGTACTTTAACATATCGAGATACTTATATTTCTGAAACATTGTGATGCTACCAAAGTTAGGCAAACGCAAAATTTACAATGAATTATGTATATGTGTCAAGTTCTGTCAGCTTGACAACATCACCCCTCCAACGTGCACTCCAGTGAGACGTCATCACTCTTGGTTGTACTTGTCACGTGCACAGCAGAAACGCCAATGTTTTTGTTTTGAAAGTTTGTTTACAAAACAGCTTTTCTAGGCGGCCGCAACGTATCAAAATGAACGTATTTGTGTGTCGGGATTGGTGAGAGGCTTAGCTAAGAAGAGTACTTCAACGTAGTATGGTCTATTTGCTTTAGTTTTATGAAAAAAAATCGGCAATTTTGATCCATATTGCAACTTTAACGGGAGAGGATTGTTAGAACTGCACATGTAGAACTTCTTAATTATAAACAATATATTTCATGCATGATATCAGGATACACCACATCAGCATGCCTGCAACATTGAAATATTGCTGTGTAGATTATGACAAACATGTTTAAACTTTCATCAATCACGACATACTCTGAATGCAGTGTTTATATTTGTCGCATGAATCCCATACAACCTTTTAATGCAGTTCCAACAGCCCCTGGCCTCTAAACATTGGACCCACTCCACCTAATCAAATATCATAAACAGTTGCGTCAGACAACCAATATATGTAAATATCATTGAAAAGGAAAAATATTGATAAATTGATAAAATATATAAGTATAACATTTATAAGATAATAAAGTGTGATCTACAAAACTGGGATAAAAATACATCAGTATTACTGATTGCAAACTTGTTTTTAATCCATTTGACATGTAGTGAGCTATGAAGAAAAGTGTCAGCAAATACATGTACAAAGGATATTGGCTTGTTTTTTATATGTACCTGTACATTTGTTAAATGAAACTTGAATAATGAGCAAATTTGTTTCCACCCTGTAATTTTTCACAAGGTGATGGTACTACAAGGTGACAAGCATGAAGTAACTGCTATCGCTAAAAGTCCAGACAGGAAACATCTTGCTGTAGGCTACAACAATGGAACAATCCAGATATTTGATATGCTGTCAGGAGATTCCAATGTAACGTTCAATGGACACAAGTCTGCTGTGTCGTCTCTGAATTATGATTCTGATGGAACAAGATTGGTATCCGGGTCAAAGGTAAATTAAACACAATGGGATTTTCTTTTTTACCTTGAGCATTGTCCTCTCATTGGACTGTGTCTCGAGAATTCAGACAGAACTTTAGTAATTAATGAAAGTAAAAGCTGTAAACAGTTTGTATGGCCATTTCAAGTTATTAATAGTGCAGGTTTGATATGTATGATATCCAGAACACTTCACAGTCTGTGATACTGTTGACTTGTAAACTGAAACTGTCAAACTGGTGCATATTATTGAGATGAACACAACCAATGCTTGAAATGATTTTTTTTTATCCTGGAGATATTGATAGACAGATATACAAAGATGCAGATAAGGTAGACATACGGTAATTGATATTGAGAATTTTTTTGCATATACAGTGTCATCATTTGTGTTTCGAGTCCAGCAACTGAAAGATGAAGATTATGCTTTGAGCGTTGTTTTGGATACCATGAATAAAGAACTGTTATCTAAATTTTATTTTCTGATCAGGACACACATGTTATAGTATGGGATGTTGTCAATGAAAGTGGTTTATACAGACTGAAGGGTCATAAAGGCATGGTAACACAGTGTCTGTTTATGAGAAATAGAAACTTTCTGTTATCAAGGTAAGGAAATTAGTCTTGTTTTCCATTATGTAAAATTATAGTGTCATTTTTGGTACTGGTATGTCAAAATTGTCAGGTAAATAATAAAGCAGCTGAATCATGTTGATTCAAATCATGAAGTTTTGTACTGCCAAAAATTTTGGCATAGTAGCATAGTTTTCTGCAGGACAGTTTGACTTGGATGGTCTATAAATAGCTTTATCATAGACTCTCACAGCCCCTCGCCGGCTTCTCCTCAGACCATAATACCGCCCTCAGCAGTTGAGCTGAGCAAAGCTCAGCTCAGTGCTATAATACCCGAATCACTACTTCCAAACGAAGGCCGTGTTTGCAATGAATTGTGGGAAATAAAGCTTAGGTCACGGGGTCATTCGTGCCAAAACGCTCAAATCGTCACATGTGGACGCACTACATACACACCGGCAATCCACATCGCGCAGACTGAACCTTGCCTATTGCTTGTTATTTTGCTATAACTTGTATTTCCGCACAAAGTGACCTCACACTATTCACAGGCGCTCGTTTTAGCTAGGTAGTCTGCTATTAAAATCGATCGATTTTTGGCTCGATCTATCGATCCCGTACTCGATCTGCGCGCCACTGCAACCTAAAAGGAGCAGTTTCTAGGTTGCAGTGGCGCGCAGATCGAGTACGGGATCGATAGATCGAGCCGAAAATCGATCGATTTAGCAGACTACCAAACTAACGAGCATCTGTGTGACCATTCCTTCACTGACGACAGTGCAATGATTGTCGACACGGGCGTTGCGGCCGGTTCGTAACTGTGTATGTATGTGTGAGCGATATGATATACAATACATGTAGTTTGAACATTGACAATGGATCGAGAGGCAGACCATTGCATACTTCAACTATTACTTCTGTCGCTTGTAAACTGGCATTCAGATGTCAAACCGTGAACTCATATCGGGCAAAATATTGAAAGTAATGTCAGTGTCACATAGGCCAAGTTGACCAAAATGAAATACGTTTTTGACGCCGTGATTTCCCAGCCTATCTCTGTTATTACCACCCCAAACCCATTGGAGGCTTTCCCGCAATGAAGCATGATTTCGCCACCCAATCATGGTCCCTTGGACCTTTGACAGTGACATTGTGACGTAGTCTCAGAAACGATGATGCTATTTTTCCACAACAAATACTTGAAACGTTGTACAAGGTACCCACTTTCAGCGTCCGACCAGCAGCTCGCGCTCTTCAGGCACTATATATGTTTACGTCTTGACCCTTGAAAATCGTTAAGTTTATCTGCCCCGCTTCATGCAGGAGTAGATGGCCCCACACATAAAATGACACTGCTAAAGGGCCTAAAAATCATCAAACCTTCTTTATGTGGCATTTGTTGATTTTAAAAAAGCCTTTGATTCTGTTTCAGAAAGGGTTTATCTTTAAAAATGCAAAAGTTGTGATTCCATGTATGATAATACTCAGTATAACGTGAAAACGACAATCAAAATTCCAGATTGGTTTCTTTCTTCATGGGGGGAGGGGGGGGGGGGGTTAAAACAAGGTTGTAATCTTTCATCTACATTGTTTAACATATTTCTTAACCATCTTCCGAATATATTTGGGGACATTTCTTTCTTTCCCGTTGATATGGAAGATCTAAAGTTAAATTGTATTTTATATGCTGACGATTTAGTATCAAAACTTATTTGAATGAGTTACAATCTTTAAGTAATACCAAAAACGATGGTTTTCAGTAAAGGTAACCGTTTAATAAAGAAACAGTCATTTTAATATGAGAAAAATGCAATTGAAACTGTAAATCAGTATACATATTTAGGTATAGTTTTTACACCAAATGGAAAATTCAAGCAGAATCAGTTTACTCTTAAAAAGAATGAAAAGCAATGAAAGCTTTAGTCAGCACCAGAAAGTCAATTTTAAGTGAAATGTTGTTGAGTCCAAAACTTTGTCTAAAAGTATTGATACTTTAATCATACCAATTCTTTCAAATTACAAGTACTGAT
>LD363470.1:38080-50520 GCA_001465055.1 Ptychodera flava
AATTTACAGATGCCAGGTTGTGTATTTCACATGCACTCAGGTCAGTAAGGAAGTGCGTCATTACTATTTTGGACTGTTAATTCTTATTTCTGAATTGTTTAACTTTGTTCCACATTGAACTATCTTTAGGCAGTTTATACTGTAGCTTAGAATTTTTTTGATTGATGTATTTAATCATCTTTTGGGTTCTTTGGGTCCATATCCCACCTCATGCCCCTACATCATCAACTATTTACCAACAACTCCATGCCAACAACCAATTACCTGACCTGGCCACACATTAGAGAAGGTACAGCGTCATTGACGGTATTTTTTTTGACATGTCAAAGTGAAGATGGAACATTTTAATCAAAAATTGCCCGTGATATACAAACTTTGTTAGAGAGACTTAAATTATACAGTGTATTTGTATTCTTTATATTTTTACTTTCAGTTCTTTCTGTCACTGTATGGTCATAAACTGCCAGTCCTGACCATGGATATATCCTCTGTAAGTATACTGTCAGTTTAATCTACTGCTACTTTATTTGAAAATCAATAATTAACATTGTTTATATCCTGAAAGACTGTGGTATCTGTATGCCAGTATATAATGCTCGATTTAGGCCATGGATGTATTCTCCATTGTTAAGAAATCAGTCAGCTGATTTGCAAACAACCTCATTTATACCTTTTACATAAATGGATACTTTTTCAAGAAAATTGAGCATTAGATGTGCCAGATTATGTATCTGCATTCTTACATGTATATCAATTACTAAACATGCATTTATTCTTAACTCCATACAGGATAGCCAGTTGTTAATAACAGGTTCGGCTGACAGAAATGTTAAATTATGGGGACTGGACTTTGGAGACTGCCACAAATCTATCTTTGCCCATGATGATAGTATCATGTGTATGCAGTTCATACCAAAGACACATATGTTTTTCACTGGTGGTAAGGACATGAAGATTAAACAGTGGGATGGTGATAAATATGAACAGATACAAACATTGGAGGTAAGTCTTTATTTATCAGTTTCTCTGAAGGTGCACTGAATTAATCTGTTCTCAGACTTACACTTCTTTAGTTGTCAGAAGTTATTGATTTTGCGCGTCATTTTCAGATCTTTTATCACCATCTGTGTCTCTTCTTTCTTGACGTTTCCAGGGTAACCATGGTGAAGTGTGGTGTCTTGCTGTCAGTCATAATGGAGATTGTGTTGTAAGTATTCCTTAGAATAAAATTCCATAAAACATCTGCCACATTCTGTTTCAGTTTTTTGCAATCTGTGTACTCATTGCTCAATTTCACCCTAGAAATACAGTTTCAGTGGACTTTGGAGACAGTTACAGATTAATTTGTTAATTTGGTGCAATTGTACATATCAGTACTATACCTGACATGCCAATTTAGTACAAATTATGTTAACCAACTGAATACTTCTTAGTAGATTCCAAATTTTTAATTTCAAATTTGACTTCCCATCTGATTTCATGCCTTTAGTAACCTCATACAGTCACATATTGTCCTCATAGAATTCAAAAGTGAAATTTTCATCATTTTTTCTAGAGTCTAATTTCATAGTAGTTTCGTTTGTTGATTGACTGATTGATTAGTTTATCAATAAATCAATTGAATGATTGACTTTAGAACATGCTATTGTTTCCCCCATAACCTTGTGTGTCAAATGCTGATATATAGCTCGTGCATGATGTCGCAATATGTTCACTCTGTTCATGAGCCAGTTGTATCCATGTTCACCGGTTCACTTTGATATGCAGATGTCAGGGTCACATGACAAGTCTCTGAGGCTGTGGGACAAAACCCAGGAAATCTTAGTTTTGGAAGAGGAGAAAGAAATGGAAAGAGAAGCAGCTTATGAAGAATCTGTAGCACAGGAAGATGAACCAGTGGTAATGAGAAAAACATTGAACTTTGATTTCTTACTGGTACTCTTTTGGTATGTAGTGAACTGTGCATGTTAATGCAGCCATTGCTAAACTTTGACCATGTTCTCAATTCACAAAGAAAATGGTCGAAAAATGCTATTGTAGAATAAGTACATTGTAAATGCATAAAATAAAGTTTTGATGAATTTTTTGTCCCTAGAAATTTTTTAATATGCTGTATAGATGAGTCGGAGATCAAATATTTCTTTGTGAAGTGTTACAATGATCAGGACAAGTAAGTTTTGATAACAAAGTATGTGAAAAGAGAAGTTATTATGAGAATATACTTTGCAAAATGTACAGGGATGTGTACATTTAATTCTGAAGTCAAGAATCAGTGGAAAATAATTTTTCATGATGAATACAGGTTGCTGGTGAGGCATCCGGAGGAGAGGTTGCTATGGCAGGAAAGAAAACCATAGAAACGGTCAAATCAGCTGAAAGAATCATGGAAGCCATAGTGTTGTACAAAGAAGAAACTCAAAAATTACAGGAACATGAAGCACAGTGTAAAGCACTTCAAAAACAGGTGAGTAAATGACATAGGAAAATTCCCAAACAGAAAGGCAACCAGAAAATAACACATGCATATTATGCACATTCTGTGTGATGAAGCAAATGCTTAAATGATGACAATCACATTTTCTCTACTATAGAGTATGAGAGGTCCAAAAAGTCAACAACTCAGAAGCACATTAGTAATATATTTGCAACTGGTAGTCTGCAGAGGTATAGGGAGTATAGTAAGTCTTGTGAACTTCTGAGTCAGAGAATTTTCAGGCCCTAAAAGCAAATCAGTAGGGACGGCTAAAATTGATCAGTGATGGTAGCGGAATTTTTGGTCTGATCAGTAGCTTTTTGCTCCAATCATTTAAAGCATTATAAATAACGATATTGACTGATGTTCTATTAATCGTCAGCCACCTTTTGTTACTTGATTAGTTGTGTCTGAACACAATGCTTTATGAACTTGAATATCAAATGAACACAAACAAGATATTCATGTGTCATTTTTGTTATCCCCATGAAATGTCATTGTTTTTTTTATTCTAATGCAGTTCTAATTTGATTTTTTTTTACAGCTCCCACCACCACAGACACATCCTGTACTTCAGGCATATGGTAATCTTAGTGTAAGTGTATACATTTACATTTCTAAAACAATTGCAATAATTGAATGTACATAAATTCAGTGTATCAAAGGATGCTGACAGTTCATGAAAATGTACTTCGTACATTGTCCCAGTGTCCAAATCCAGTAAATTTTACGCTGCAAAGTCAGTTAGTGGGGAGCAGATCTTGGTGTTTTTACAAGCAGTATGGACTTAATGTTGAACATAGCAAGTATCTGTGTGAGACAAAGGATAAAAGTTTAAGTTCATATATTCAGTAATACTCTTTGGTTGACTTTCTTGTGTGCTTATCCAGAAACACAAATTGGAATTTTGTCAGAGTCCATTATTCAGTTCAGTGCCTTTTGGCTTGTTAAAGAAATACTTGATGGACAGTGTCCGTTTTGACTTGTTTTGCAAGATATTGACAGCAGTACAACAATTTACAGTACTTATGAAGTGTTTTTTTTAATGTCAGTCTATGTGGAGTTCATTTTACAAATCTTACACAATAATATGCAGTCCCTTAGCAAGGCACTGAATGCATGATGCCGTGTGAACTTCTACAATAGCAGCAGAAAGTTTCAACTAGTTAACCCTTTGAACTTTGACCTCCCGGTAACCTTTTTACATCATTTGGAAATTTGCGGCGAAACATGATGCAAAAAGCTAATTATATGAAAGTTCCTACATAGTTTCATGTATGCTGAGCCATTATGATTGAGTGAGTGTACTGTGTTTGGAGAACGTCAACTTTCCATGGCCACGTAAATCTTTTCACAAGTTAAAATATACATGTTATTCTTTTTCACAAATACAGCCATCCAAATATGTATTAGAAATACTTAAGAGAGTCAAGTCGAGGTATGTTGCATTTCTTGCGTTTACAACATAGACAAAATTGAACATAAAATTTAAGAAATTCTGAGAATTTCCTAAATTTTATGTTCAATTTTGCAGTCAGATTTGTGAATCTTGTCAGATAAGTTGTACATGTTAAGTTTTTATGCATGAAACTAGTACTACTTTGTAGATCTGTGCTTCCATTTTCTTTCCTCATGGCTCTGAATGTTCCCATTCAGATGTGTTCAAATTATTATGAAAGCACTGAGCAGATATCTTCAACCAAGAAGTCAGAAATTGTTGACTTTGGTTGACATGTTAGAAGTTGATACTGCAACTGGTATCAAGAAATCACATACTGCATTGCTGAAGATATATCTGTACATGTATTGACTATCTGTACATGTATCTACTCCAGTGATGGGATATCTTTGCTTTTCAATATCATCATTCCCAGTGTAAAACACCATGCTATCACGTTAATATCATACACATGTGTATAGGTGAATAGCATCAATGTACATTGAATACCCATTCACATTGTTTTCAAAGATCAAGTATGGCCTTAGAATCTCTTTTCAATGTTCCTTTGTCAGAGTCACATAAATATGAATCATAAACTGTAATGTTTTTTGTTCTTTTCACAGTGAATTGGAGAAATCCCTTCTAGTACTACCATTTGACTATGTCATTGATTTACTCAAACTGTTGGATATTTTTATCAAGTCTGGTTTTGAAGTGGAATTGTCTTGTCGCTGTTTGTTCTTCTTACTCAGGTAAGAATCAGATCAAGTCCACAACCATGTGACAGTTGCTATGCAACAATACTTTATCCTATCCATTTTCTTCAAGTTACTGACACATATAGAGGAAGTTTGGCAGTTAATTCAGAAGCTCATTTAACATAGTGTAGTGTTATGAAGATGATCGATTTACATTGTCCTTGTAAGGATTCCATGAACTCTATTAAGCACATTTAATTAGTGTGCCATCAAGCTGACTAAACTTTGTGGTGTAAAGTGGAGATGATAAAAAATGATTTCTCACATATTTTGAAACATGTGTAGTAATTACTTTGGAAGCAAATAACGATGACCCATAAGGAAATGCAAAGGATGTTGGCTTTGGTTATTTACTAAGTGTTTGGTGGACTTTCATTATGAAAAGGCTGTTTATTGTCAATGACAGTGTGACAGTTAATTGTCTATGATTTAGTACCAGTGCAAGGAATGTAAATGACACAACTGATCAGTTTGACTAGCTATCATGAATTCTGATGAGAGCGAACTTATTTATACCTATTGATATATTTTAGTTGAGGAATTTACTATTGTCATCTTTGTTCTCCAGGGTAAACCACGGTCAGATCACGTCTAATCAGGTGCTTTTGCCAGTCATCAACAGTTTGAGATCATGCACTGTCAGTAAGATAAGTGAACTCAGGGTAGGTATCAAGACAGATTTACGTGTTGGCGTGCAGTGGTCATGTCCAACATTTCCTGCCCTGCACAACACACCATTTGTTGAGTCTTAATTTACATCAACCTGAAGAACACGTTCTGCTTTCAGTTAATTAGGCTCAGTCATTCATCCTTTGGATGTCAGAGAATATTGTTCGCGCTTTTGACAGAAATAAACGTGAAGTTTTGGGCCAAACCATGGTGCTGATAGGGTAAAATGAACAATAAATTGTACTTTTTTACTGAGATTATATATAGTGTATAATGCTGGATTATTTGTAGGGAAAATGAATTTGGTTACTCGTAGTTGATTGATTTTCAGCGAGGTTAAAGTGGATTGGTACCTGCAAAGTGCACCGCCAAAGTTTTGTTGTGCTAATTACATGTATTTTCTGTGAGTGAAGATGGCAGACCTGTAACTTTTTCCATATATAGATATATTTACATTTGCATAGACAAATCTGCTGAAATGGATTGTGTCTGAATTACCTTGTGATATATCTAATACAATCACTGCATGAATGTCTAGCAAATTTAGACTTTTCTGTCATCTCCAGGACACCATTGGTTTCAACATGGCAGGATTGCAGTTTATTCAGAGAGAAATGGAACTCAAACAAGATGTACAATTCTTTGCTGATGCTACCAGTCATTTCCAAGAAAAAAAGAGAAAAACTAAGAGGAAAGAAAAAGCTATGCTGGCAGTTAGAAGTTAGAGAAAATTGAAAGATGCATGAACACCCATCTCTATTCAGTATTTCAGATTTGAGACTATGAATCAACAACTTATAGAATTTTGGTCTGTTTGTTACAATCAGTCCATGACTGGCTTTTCTTACCAATTCATTACCTTTTCCATGAGAGGGGTAGCAGGTTTACTTGTCTCACATTGAAATATTTATTATTAGCCACTAAGCACTTGAACTTGGGAATAGGGTGGGGTTACAGTGAATGGAACAGCCAGTCAGTTAGTCAAAATTTATAAAGCTGATTGGCCAGGACTTGCAAAGTGTAAGAACTTGCAGTCAAACAGATGTATCATGATTTGTCAATGTGAAACTGTGATGCGATGACCTGAGTTACATGCTTTCTCCTCAAATGGAGTGGATTCGGCTGCTGTACGCCTTTTAACGCATCATTTGATGAAACTGGAATTGCAGTTTTTTCTCATGAAAGTTTCAACAATTTATTCTGCCTTTTAATTTTATATATGGTGCATATGTCTCATTCAAACAAAAGCAGAATATTGTAACATTGCCATGGAGAGAAATATTTCTTCAATTTCAAAATTAGTGGCTGAAGTTATTATGATGGGGTTGATGCCTTCATTTGGTATACCACTTATGTTGGGATGTATCCTGTCCTATGACTAAAAGAATACATATACCGTAACATATGGTAAGAAATGTTGATATGAAGAATGTATTGTGTACTTTCAAAAGTGATATTCCATGTTGTACCAAACTTGAATGGCAATCTTCCAGATATATGCAGAAGTACATGTATTTTCCGTGTAACATTAAACATTCTTCTAATTTTATACGGTGTCTGCCTTTCTCATTTAAATGGTTCTTTGTAGTCATTTTCAGTGCTGGTTTCAATGTTATTGTGTGCAGAACCTGATTAGACTACAAATAACTTCTTTTCAGCCATTATGCCACGGATACAAACACTGGTGGACATTCCTTGATTAAGGTAGAACGTGCCTCGGGGACAGAAATCCAGGATTTCAAATTTTATCAATTCTATTCTGCTCTACCATTTGTGGCAGCTCATTTTAAAGCTCTTGGTGTAAGAAAAGTTTTCACAATATTAGTGTTTCAAAAATCGAAAATTGTATTTTTTTCCGTGGAGTTAACACAGGGATGGGGCCCATCTTGAATTTCAAATATTGGGAAATCTAGTGCCAAATTTTGCATTGAGACCCCGGATTTTTGTTTTTGCTTTGGTAAGAGAATGGTTTGAAGTTTCATTGAGGAAAGTTTGAGCAAAGTTTGAATCTTTCACTTTCAAGGCACATATTACCTTAAGCATCATCATAATATACATTTCATTTTCATACCAAGTAATGAACATTGATGCTTGTCGAACGGGTTACAGAGTTGGGTATTTTTCTTGTAAGCATTAGCCAAAAGAAATGCATGTGAGTTGATTTTGCAAGAAAAAAAGAAGGCCGGTTGATTCTCTTGAAAAAATAATATAAATTCAAGTTCAAACAACCAACAAAGGAATAAAGTGAAATTTTTATATTTCAAAAATAAGCATCTTTATTCAAACCATTGATTTGCATTGAGCAGATCACTTGCCATCTCAAATGGAACTAGTTGGAGATAGCTTGGACAGCAAGGTTATTGAACACTGTGCAGTTTTCCATAAATTCAACATAATTTTAAGTGACAGCAAAAAATTAAAATCAAGAGTACACCACCTATAATTTCTGGAATGAAAGATTGTTTATTCACATTGAAAAAAAAAGATAAAAATTCTTCCAATAAATACCATTAACTGTATTTGTTGTTTTGGAAGCCCTGAAGAAATGCAAAGATGATTTGCTTTACGATTTTCTTTTCAACACATTTGCAGAAGATGCTGAAAAGCTAACAGATCTCCTTGGCATAGGTAGACTGATATTTACGACAGTTTCACTCAGAAAATGTTCCACTAACACTATTTGACACTTGATTTCTCAGCATGCCTTTCAAACACCAACATTTTCAAAAGGATATTAATTCCTGATTGTTTTTTGTCACTCTTTCAGCATTCTGTTGGTTCAAAGCTTGTACATGTGCCATGGTACTCTTATTTATCATATTTGAGAACCATACTAGAGCAGGCTTCACTGGCTGTTAACAGTCAAGCAAAGCTGGTGTGCCAACAATGCGTTGAAAATGTTCCTTCTGGCGTGATTTTATGATTCATAAATCAACTGATTTCATAATCGTGTATTAGACTTTTCAAGGTTATGGAGGATGAGTAGAAGTGTCTGGAATGACAGAAGATAGCCTTGCTGTCCCTAATTTGCCATAACCTATCAAAGGGAAGTTTGTCACACGACTTAGCGACTCTAAGTAACACGTATATATCATCAGAACACTGATATGAGAGGGTATACTGCCATTGTTTCAGTTTGGATAATTACATTGAGAACTAAGATGAGACAACAAGAATGTTGGATAGTAATAGCCTTGGTTGTTGTACAGTTATCAGATGAATTATAGGACCATCATGAATGGAAAAACTGACATCTTTTATATGTATGAACTAATGTGTGAAGACAGTGGCAACAGTGGTTTTAAGATAGATTTAAAGAAAGCCATGATACTGGATATTCCTGATGTGCTCAGAATAAACTCCCTATTTCCACTCATGGAAACAAATTCTGACTCAACCATGGGAAATGACGCCTTGATTCTTAGTTGATCTGGAGCACATTTCTGTAACATTTCTAAAGGAAATTGGGAATGATTTTGACGGCAAGAGTCAAGCAACATATTCATCACTGTAAACTTTGAATGAGGTGTGAGACTGATACACATGAATGAAACTGCAACAAAGATCAAGGTGATGTAGAAGTTTGCTAGCTGTATGAGTTATCTGTACAAATCTTTATAATTACTTCAATCTTCTTTGATCGATTAATTTTTCCACCCCTATAAAATATATTTCCATTCTGTCATCAGTACTTTCACAATGTTTTCCTTAAAGACCAGACACTGTGCTGTATAGCCTTGTATGCATGTCTTTTCTTGAAATTACATGAAATAGACTATCTCATTTAAATATTCTGCGTACTGTCAGGTATGACTACAATATATTCACAAAAGATGTTCGATGGCTTAGAAGGTTCACTGGGAAAATTCAAACTTTCACTTTGGAGCTTCTGGTTTTGAAGATACTTGCGAAGGTGGCAATGATCTCAATCATGTGGGTAGAGCACCCTCAACCATGGCCTTGGTAAATACTGAGATCCATCGTAAGCTTCAAAATAATCATCCAACGCTGGGTGTATAACCTGTGGAAATAAAGAATGGAAATAGCACTGGATGTCAAGTCCATTCTACATTCTAAATGTAGTTATTTTATTTTCTGTTCATTTCTTATGGAATATTCACTCACAAACACATTGGACATCTGATTTAAATCGCACTCAATGAAGAGTAGCTACTTTGGTATAACAATTAACATCATGTTATCACCTTTGACCTTTTTCTCTTTGTGGTTTGTATTTAGTGGATTGAAGTCTCGGTTTACATTCAGTGCTTGTTGCATGTTTTTGGGGGAGGGAGTTCTGATGAGCTTTACTTTTACTCTGATGGTGTTTGGCCCTGGAAAGTCCTTTGGTAGCAATATTATTCATGTATTTCAGAACTTGTCATTTTCAGTCTTGAAGTCATACCTTTGTATTGCTAACTATTTCAATATTTTCTTGTGGTATGTAGGTTACTTGTGCCTGAGGTCTATCTCTTGTGTCTACCAAAATTGAATAGTTTGGCTGTTTCCTCCAATGCTGCAAGGAAAAACAAATCTATGAGTGACAATACCATCAAAAAGAGCTCTAGAAATAAATGTGTTTGACTTCATCATGAGAAATTATGTACTGGTAAAGTGGATTTGATTGTGGTGAATTTGAGCACATTTTGAGAAAGAGCGCTGATGATTGTCTTTTACAGGTCCATGAGAAATAATTTCAAATTTGAATATTGACAGGCTGGCAGTTTACAATGTATATGGCAAAGACTTGTTTTATATGTCATTAACATGGAGAAATTAGTGGTATGCATAACCACCTCTTGTCTGCATTGACAGGGCTGACTCTGGAAAAGTGTTTGTAGCTACCACTTCTGAATGTGTTCTCAGCTAACATTTGTTAATGTGTTCATAGCCAATACTTGCAAATGTGAATTCCTTAAAAATGTACACGAGTTGTATCACAAAAAGCACATTGTGATATTAAAGAGGAAAGCTTAACTTACAGGTTTGTCTGCTGGATGCATTTGTTTCAACCACTGTTCTGGTGCCTGCAGGATAAATCATGTACGAATTCATGATGAAAAGTATTCAAAAAGTATCTCACCAGACTTTCATTTAATGTAACAGAAGATAGTGAATCAAAATATGGAAATGTGGTTTGGTACCTTGGGGGCATCTTTGAAACAAAAGTGCTCAAAATATGTGATTCTGTTCTGAATGACCAAGATTAAGTCTAAATCAAAATTTGTATTTGAAATGTCTGTCTGTCTGAATTTATATCACATCTGTGCATTTTTGTTCCTCAAATGATATGACCAGACTGGGTACATCGGACAATGTAACAAAATGACACAAAACCAAAAATGATGAAGAGCAAAGCATGATTTGCAAACAACTTTAGAGTCTGTTAACATTTCTTTTGTAAAACAGCAGGAATGATATTTGAATTTTTATTAGTTTGCTTATTGTATATAGAAAATAATGTGCAAATATGTATTGTACATTAGAAAATAAAGAGACAGAAGAAAGTTACATTGCCACATGAAATAAAAATGCAACATATGTCACTAATCAAGAAATCAAAACTAGGGATATACAAAGATATATTCTATTGTGTAGGAGACAGCCTTCAAATGGTAGGTTGGGTGAATACTGACAGCATGTGAAGTGCATAGCAGGTGAAACATATCATGGGAGCAAAGGGAACTGGCTGACACTGGGGCATAGCTATTATTAAAAGGCCAGTAATGCAAACTTTTGACGATTTATTCACTTTTTTTGTATTTAATGTTAACCATAATTTATCATGATACTCCCCATAGCATGTTGATATACACTGTATTCAGCTTGTAAACTCAACCTGTACATATGTGTTAACTGTGCTATTATCGTTATCCAGTGAATTCTGGTCAGGACTAGCATTTAAATGTAAACAAGAGTGCATTACACACACAAAGCTGCTACATTTACAAGCAAAATAATGGGTGAATAAGAACTTGAATAAGAATAAGAACTTGCAATAGATATACAAAATAAAGATCATGTAAACAATCATCAAAAGTTAGAACTACTGGGCCTTTGAGTGCTGGATAACATTGTCTTACCTTAGCCGTTTCATCCCAGCCAATTATCACACCTCTATAGCCCCATAATTTGTGTTTTATAACCTGTCCAACTCTGTATTTGACTGATGGCAGCCTTGGAGAGCGAGGTTCAGCTGAGCCTTTTAAAACAAATTACACAGATTATTGAAATTTATTGTGATCAAAATCTTCAAAAAAGTTTGTCTGGTATCAAACGGGAAATACATATAATTCAATAGGCCAAACCCGGAATTCGAATCGACCATCGACCACGGTACAAACAAAGCCATGTGCGCAAACGCGCGCGCACAGACGTACGTGTATTTCCATACGCGTTCAGTACACATGTGGGTTTGTTTGTACCGGCATCACGTGATTATTTGGGCGTACTGAGTATGTAGAACGGCGTACGCATCGCGTCCTTTTTATTCCGGAGTAGAACCATTATCTATTATCTTGGCTCAGAAAGAAGCACAAAAACAATTTCAATTGGGATTTAATATTACAACCACTGCGATCAAGGGCACAGAGTTAATGAAATTAACAAGAATGATACAGCCACAAGAATGTCTCATTAATCATGGAAAATAGAAAACAATTCTGAAGTGTGTTAAAATTTCAATCGAAGATAGATAGTGTTGACCCTAAGTTATTTCAACTCTGTGTTCAAACTCTTTATGTATGCAAAACTTTCATTCAGAGTTTTTGTAAATGATTGCAGTAACAAAGCATACACGTCTTAACAAACCCATTGACATCAATAAAATCACCCAATCATAAAACACCACATACTTCAGTATATCACTGGTTGACATTGAGAATTTTTCATTTGGCATATTTCTAGGTCAACAAATGAAACCATATGATTGACCCGTCCATGACTTTGAACTGTTTGCAGATAGCATAAGTATGATGTAATTGCCACTTTTTCTTTCCTACCAGCAAAGTGTCCATCTTTTTCTCTATATTTCATAACTTCAATGGCTGGAGACTCTCCTTCATAATCGTCATCCTCATAAAACTGTGTGGACTGTATC
>LD363490.1:11073-41137 GCA_001465055.1 Ptychodera flava
GTTCTCTCGCCATCGCTGGCCATCACGGCGAGGCTGTAGAAATTCAACGCTTCTTTGTGTTTGTTGTGTCGAGTCAGAGTCTCGGCCTGATCAGATGAACGCTGCAAGATTTAAAAAAGTAAAAATGAAACACTTTTTACGAAAATAAATATTAACCGTTTGAACGGCCATGATTAAACACGTAGGTCATTCAAAAATGCAGGCTTCCGTGCACTCTATGCTCACAAGTTTCACAAATAAACGACATTGCTTTCACCACCAATTGAAAATTAATATCAGATTTGACAAAAAAAATCACAAAATTAAGCCTTGGGTCAACTTTTTTGTCAAATCTGATATTAATTTTCAATCTGAAAATAAATTTCTGAATTCAACAAAGGCGAACTTTCTCAAGTGCATTCATGCTCCTGGACCCTTATGAGTGCCTCTGGAGTGGCAACGGCAACAGCATAAATGATTTCCGTGCATTTCGGGATCACAGCCCTTGTTCTGTCTCGTGTTCGCCAGATATAAAATGAACCACACTCCCTCCTTCACCGTGACGTGCACCGTGGTTTAGGGACTGCGATGGAATCAAGATTTGTGCCATCTTCTCACCGCGATGCTTAACTTTGCTTCATGGCACTCCTAGCGTCTACGTTAAAGACCAGTTCCGAAAATCTTTAATCATTTTCCAAAGCGAGACGAAGGTATCATTTCCAAATCACTCTATGAGCAACCAATATGTTGCGTGTATAGAGATATGAGAAAGAAATTTCCATGTGTGTAAATAATTGGCTTAATCGCAATTAAAAGTACTACAGTTTAAAGGGACATTAGCTGTAACTTTTGACTAATTTTTCACTACTCTGTTTCAATGTATCAACTACAGAATTTTACTATAATTCGATCATCATGACCAATGCCCGGTGTACTGCTTGCCAACACAGCCTGTATATGTGAAACGACCATTGTTATTGTTGATAAACGTATTCTAGTCTGGACCTCAATACAAAATTTAAACGATAACAATGCAGATTATACTCATATAGGGTACATTTATGAGCTAAATATTAGGAATTTCTCCATGGTTCAGGGATTCAAACCAGAAACTGCAGATGATATACAGAACAAACAAAATTTTAAAAAATGACCAAAGTTACAGCTAATGGATCTCTAACGGGCATTATGGATCGTCAGACCACAATTACTTCGCAACGTTGCCGAGCTTACCTTTACAACTTCGTCCCTTAGATCCGCGTCGAGAACTTTCAGCACGAAATGTAGTCCCTGGAGGTCATCCTCGGCCAGTTTACCCAAATGTAGTACGGCAAAAGTCATGTTACCCAGTTTGATGTGTATCAGTGCGCACCTCGCAATCGCTGTTGCATCCTTTGGATTGAGATCTATAACCTTACCTAGGTGCGTCAGGGCTGCTCCGAAGTTGCCTGCCAAATTAAACAGAAAAAAAGTGCGTGAAACGTTTCAACATGCAATAGGATTCGATTGTAGGTGGTTTTGTGCTCTAGTTTTAGGGTAGGCACTCACTCATATTGGACTTGCAACACGTATGTGGGCATATAAATTGAATATCAAAACTGAGTACATTGGAGGAAGAAACTTCAGCAGTCTGTCGTATTAGTGTTACTTCATCGCGTAGATCGTGGGCCGAAGGCGATTGCCCAGGCCAGCCAGTAACTGCTGACAAGCGGTATGGGGACCTGTTGAGCTCGTTTTCTGTAGTAGTAGTAGTACATAGTTTGTTCTTTCTTCGAAGTGCATCTGTCTGAGATTTTTCGCCGTGTTGTAGTTTTGACACCTTAGTGTCGGACCATGGCTGTTCATCTATGGAGGACTGTAAGTTAGCAAATCTCTCTATATGATGAACCAAAATATCGAAATTAACCACAGTGAACAAGTAATGTTTACACTTCTATTGATTACAGTGTCCAATGAAGTTGTAGAATCATAGACAGTTGTAGAACCACAGGGGCTCATAAGTGCCTATTTAAGTCAATATTACAGCGTTTTTCTTTCTTTTTCAATGTTACAAATAAAGCTGAAGAGCACAACATTTGTGTAGCTGTCTTTTGTGTAGCTTGTATTGGCATGCTCTACTGGCTATGGTAGGACGAGGAATAGTAGTTTATACAAGGAAAATAAATGCTCTGAAAATAAAGTAAAACAAGCCCGACACCTAGAAATTTACTACAAGACGTTGTGTGTACACGGTGCACCACTCGGGAACAGTCTTGGGGTAATAATGAATAGAATCTCTGATGGCTTGATCTAAAAATCCATTCTCACCTTCAACTATCAGAGCATCTGCGCACAAGCTGTGCCAGGTACTATTTCCCTCATCCAGGGCCACCAGTAACTGTCCAATCAGCTTTGCGTATCGAGGGGTACCCTGGGATAGCAGACTGACCGCGTGCATGTGCAGCCAGTACATGGCGAGCAGGCGCGGTTGCTCCGGTAACGACGCGATGTGATTCTTGGTTTCCCTGAAGTTTGTCGACAGTGCAAGGAGGTAATCGGCCACAGATTCCTGCAAAGTAGACGAGCGCAATTAATGTTTACTGTATCTAAAATACACTTTTGTCGATCGACTGGGGAGTCAAAATCAAGCTCTGGGTTTTGTTACAAAATATGTAATTTCTGATGACGTATAGACTTGATTAAAGTCTGTGATTTGTGAATGATTGAGTGGAGTGAACGCAATGATTTGTATTTTGCTTTCATGTGAAACGCGCGCGTGAGTGGAGTGGACGCGATGAGTCGGGGGAACGCTATACGGGGGAGTTTCACCCGGAATCACAAACCAACTCACTATACTGTGCAGACTCAAAGGTAACGCATTCAATCGCTGTGAAAACCTGGCCTGCGCTACCAAATTCCGAATAGGTTTGTACGAAATAGGAGAGACACAAGAGAAACTATCATAAATGATTTTATTTTTTAAAAATTCACCGACTTGAACTTAGTCTAGATGACGTAGTACCTTATCTTTGGAATCGATAATATTAGTGATGACCAGTCCCTCCACTGCCGGTGGTGGTGAAGGGACTGTAAGCTAACCCTTGAGCTAGAGGGTCTGTCTTTTCTTGCCTCCACGGTCAATGGTTAACCTACTGTACTGGGTGTAATTTTAAGGGGCAGTGTGACGGGATAGAAGTGGTAGAACGAGTAAAACGACATAATTAACTTCAAATATGTTGATAATTAAATATTAGACTTGGCTCAAATCTGTGATTGTCGAATGCGTTAGTAGGGAACGCAATGATTTGTGTTCTGTTTTCATATGAAACGTACGTGTGAGTAGGGTGAACGCGATACTGTAGAGTTTCACCCGAAATCCGGTAGAAACTAACAAGTCACTAGTGCGCAGACTCAAAGGTAACGCGTTCGACAGCCAGAAAAACCGGGCTGCCAAATCTCAAATTGTTTGCATGAGATGGAAGGGACACAAGAGAAACTGTTGCAAATGAGTTAAGTTTTTAAAAATTCACCGACTTGAACCAAGTGTAGTTAGTATACACATGTATCGGAGAAAACGTTTTTTTTTTTTTGACAACTATTACCTTTCTGTGGTTGAGCGTCAGTCTCATACTTGCTCTCCCACACAGCGCCTGCGCGGCATCCGGTTCAATTTTGAGCACAGAGGAGAAATCGGCGATGGCGGCCAGCTGGTTTCCGATATGTGCGTGACACTCTGCTCTGGCGAGCAATGACTTGGATGCTTTAACTCCTAAAACGCAAAAAAAAAGCATTGAGCAGAATGAAACATGTCTGAGCCTGAGGCGGGAAATTGATATAATTCAACAAGTGAAAGAGTCTCGTTTCTACCGTCATGGTCGCACCAAAATCCCGGAAAAAATTTCCAGCAAACTTCAAGGTTGTCCTCACATGATTTATTCTAGTATACAGCTAAAGACAATAGAGTTCTTGTTTAATTGACGTTAATTCCATGAAAATAGCAAAATTGAGTGAACGTCTTGAAACTGGCGGCTGTGCTGTCGACCATAGACAATAGACGCCCTCTCTACTGTCTATGGTTTCGACAAGCTTGTCGGTCGCGAGGTGTGAACGATGCATAACTGAGTACTTCAAGTACCGTAACAAGGATGAATTTCATGTCACTGTGAGTGGGGTTTTGTGACTCTATCGATTGTAAGAGCAGTTGTAGAATTGATAAGGATATTTTTGAGTATGAGCAAGAAAACATGTTTGATGTGACCAAGAATTTCTGCAATGATATATGGGACAGGAATGCAGAGAGCAGGTTCAACAACGTTTCCTCAACATGCATCTTTCTTTTACCCCCATGGTCTATGCATAGACTACAGTCCCTTGTGTGCTGGAATGGAGTCTAAGCGAGAACTTGAGCATACACAGTAGCAATGGACAGAAAACCGAGAAATCGTCGGAGCAGACGATGAGACGATGAACGCAAATCTGGTTTTCAGTGTTTATTACATGACAATTTCAGTGCACAGTCCCTCCATTATAGCTCTTACCGGGGCTGTGTTCAGTGCAAGACATAACACGAAGTGAAAACAATTTTCTTTGCACGTTGTTGTATTAGAAGGAACGCAACACAATGCAACCGTACTAACTAGCAGCGATAATAAGCAGCGTTTCACAACACTTACCAGTCGCTGCTATGGCAACAGTGAAGCAGTCGATGGCATCTCTTAACGTCTCTCCACTTCTCTGCTGTTCTCTCAGTAACTGCACGGCGAAGCGATGAGCCTCCTCCTGCACGGCGACGCGATCGCCCAAATCGATCTCGGCGAAGGCGGCCGCCAGTCCGGCCGATCCTCGAACACGCAATACATCTATGTAGTCCTGGACAATAGAGCGGATGTGGGTTAAAGGACTTCGCTTATAGCGTCGTATCACTGTCAGTAAATGAGCGGGAGACGTTACGAAGGGGAACGCCATGACTTTATGAGTGTTTTCTGAGGAATATATCGACAAGCGAAATTATTGACAAACACGTCAGTCGCTCCTGCCGCAAGTATAAGACAGTGTCGGTTTCGTGACTCGTGCGCACGGCGGATACTCATTCTCACTTCATAAAACAAACAAACATATTTGCATAATGACTTGATGCCTTGAAATTCTAACAATTACTCTAGAGAGCTGCCACCCTCCGAGATTTTGCAAAAAAGTCTGTTTTCCTGTCTTTTTTTTTCTTCCAAATTTGTTCGAAAAAGGAATGTCTTTCGCAAGAGCACGTCTAAGACGAAGAGGTAGCGCTAGTGTGAGTACCATTCAAACATTTCTTGAAATAGTCTTCCTCCATGCATGGACGCCTTTTTTACTAGTACGTCCATGCTCCATGACATACGTAAACAACTTGCGTCTGTATAATAGTCCCTAGCTAGCCATATCTTTTTTTCACCCTTATATTCACACTACAACCTCTCTGCGCTTACTAATAACACGAATTACTTGAACCACAGTCCCTCCGTGGTGTTTGAACATAAAGAAATATTGTTTTGTTGTTGGCATGGCCTATAGTTGCGCGTGAAAGCGGTTACCGGAAGAAAACCACCTGTTGATTGTAGCAACAATGTTGAGGGCGCGTGGTTTGTGTCTCACCTATCTCGTGCCTATCACGTCCAGCCATTCCATAGACCCTCGAGAATTTCTCGTGAGTCTATGGAAGGCATATATAGCATGTATTTTCTTACTGCGCTGAAATACAGATATTATCACAGTCCTGCTACGGTGGAGGGCCTGTGACATTATTCAACCACATACGTATCATCTGCTTATTCTTATTCCTATACCATACTTCTTTTCACATGTAGCTTACCTTGACAGCCTGTTTAGACTTTCCTAGTCTCATTCTCAGAGTTGATAGATGCACCATCGCTATTTCGTTGTCAGGGTGNNCAGTGCATCGACTTTCAGTAAGCGTGCATTGACGTCATTCAGGTCCAGAAACTTCAAAAACTCGGCAACGTCCAGTACAGATTCTATGATTCTTGAAAAACAGTGAAAAAAGAAATAACATTCTTTGTAATATCAATTCACCAGTGTGTTGGCATCATAACCAGAGAGGCTTGATCAAAGAGAGTGCTGTATTGAAATAGAAAACGGCCTCACGTTAAAATTGTAACACCATATTGGTGTAAAAACGTGCTGACACATGTCATGATTTTCCTCTGTAGGGAGAATGTAGTCATTTTTTAAAAACCTTACCAATTGTGGTACTGAAAAATATATCATAGGCACTTTATCGAAGTATCTTGTTAATGTTAAAATTATTCGAAAAGCGTTCCCGTCTTACTTCCTTGTTTCATCTTGAAGTTTTGATTTCGTGCCACCGTGTTTTGTTCTTGGTCCTCTCTTCAACGCTCTTTCCAGAAGCTTGTCGGCTTCACGCCTGATGAGCTGTTGCAGCTTCTGTTGCTGGGAAACGGGCAAGTCCGTTGCGTGCTCTACACTCTCCGCTACGTTGATGGAAATGGCTTTCATGTAGTCCTTGGTGGCGCCATTGGAATCTTGGAAGGTCAGGTTGGCGTGGCCCCTAGCACAGAGCGCTTGAACGCTGTTTGGAAACCTCTGCAGGGCTCGCACAAAATCCTCGTATCCTCTGGCCATCTCTCCACGGTGAAGGTGACACCTCCCCCGAGCGCAGATCGTCGCACAGTCGATGTTTTCTGTATCGAGGAGGCTACTGTACAACTGGACCGCTTCGTTGTGATCTCCAGTTAAACAAAGGCATTCTGCACAGCCGAAAGTCGCTTGTTTGTGTTTTTGCACCAACACCAGAATTAATTTGTAATACTGCAATGCTTGCTTTATCAAGCTGACTTTCCTGTCCTGGTTTTCACCACCGAGGGCGCTGTTTTTCGTCTCTCGCTTGAATAAATCCAATCTCTTCTCGGCCATTTGGAGCGCTGTTTCCACGATCTCCTTTCTGGTATGTTTCTTCGTTTGTCTGAAAATCAGTGATTTCGCAAGAGTTTTGTCAGTGTTCACCGCCGTGTTCAAATCTTTAACTGCCAGTTCACCGTCTTTCACGCCGACATGACACTCGCTTCGTGACACAAGCAACTCGATCTTCGTTAGTTTTGTAGACGGGTTAAATTTCATGCTAAGGGATTGAAGCGCTTTCGTCAGCACATCTACGGCGTCTTCGAATTTCTCATGCTCCTTCAAGTTATTCGCAAGTGCCTGAAGTAACTTTGTGTCATTCGGTTTAAAAACTAAAAGAAACCTGTAGCAATCGATGACCAGATTTCGCCACTGTTCGCGCGCTTTCAGTCCGCCCTCCGCTGGCGGTTCTGAATTCGCACATGTTCGGAACAATTCTAAAATCTTTGGCAAATGTGTCTCTTGGGCGTGACGTATGAAAGCTTCTGTCTCGTCGCGGTCCCCAATAAACGCTTTGAGATAATCGGATATGACGTGTTTTTCACGTTTTCCGAGGAGCAGGTATGCCAGTCCGCGTTGTAAAACGACGTGAGTCGGTTTTGAAGGTTTCTGTGCGAGCAGTCCGGTACACCAGTCAATTATGTCGCTGTACTTCTTTTCTTGAAACATAAGCTCCACTTTGGTTGAATTTGCGGGTCCGTTTGTCGGCGCAACTCCCAGCAGAAAGTCACAGACATGCTCACAAGTTAATTCATCGCCGATTTTTGAACGTTTTGCCTGAGCGTCACTCGTAAAAAAACACAATTCTTCAAGAACTGCCACTGTCGCTTCCAACGATTCCCTGGCGAATGTTTTCAGGTGTCCGACGGCGTAATTCGGATCCTCCGAATAAGCCCGACAGTAGACGGAAACCGCAGGTTCTAGCCGATCCTCAAGTCTTTCGACGTCGCCTTCGATGCACAACGCTTCGGCTAAATCACGGGCTGTAATCATGTGACCGCCACCAAACGATCCTTTACTTTGACCCTGATTTGTCGCGCCATCCATTTCCGACCGAACTATTTCCGCGCCGTTCGAATCTTGTCGTCTGCGTCGCGTCAAGTACACTTCAATGGCGGCGTACTTCTTGCGGCTGAAATTCGCTATATTTGCAAACACGGCCTGTATAGTGGTCTCTTTTTCACCGGCATGGAGGCAGATATCGTGTTTCTTGTTTGCCAACTGAATGTCTTTGAGGCAGAAACTCGGCAGGGAGTGCACAGCCACCACTTGTTCCAGCAAACCCTGAACGGTCAAAGTTGGCAGGACTCGCAGTTTCCGCGATCGGTAACCGTCGGAAGTCTTCTGAACCACGACGAGATAATCAGGACCTGAAATATAGTCAAAGATCCGGATTATTAGGGAAAAATCGACGATTGTGCAGTTTGCGAAAATACAGCTCTCGGAATTTTCAAATCGACAACGATGTTTCCCCAAGCACCGATTCGCATCAGTAGCTTTTCACCTGAGAGGTGACTACAACCGGTGGTGTCGTTTTCTGATATTGCGTTTCAAAGTTTTTTTAGGCCAACAATAGCACTACAATGACCTAACCCGTTTAAAGTCAAGAAACAGTGCTATTACGTTACGTTTGACTCAGATAGGCGTCCAGGATAGTTTGATGGTTTCCGTCGGTGAGAAGGGCGCCCTCTATCACCAAACGAGACCTATCGCTTTAAATTCAATATGGCGTTTATAGATAAAATCACCTTTTTGCTTCCGTGATGATTTCAAACTGTTTGTTGAAAGCGGAAACCAAATGAGAGATAATACAACACAGTTTAACACAGGGACACTCTACTAGAATGAAATTACTGTGTATCAGAGCTGATTGTCTTAAGACGAATTCATGTGTAATATTTAAATTTTGGCAACGACTTCACTGTGTTAAAATCGGGACATTGTACACAAAATCATATCATACACAAGACATGATGTCTGCAAGATTGATACATACTTAATATTTCATCATACTCTAGGCGGAAAAATAAAAATATACATTTCTATAAAAGCATAAAGTACCGAAAATATGATAAAAACTTACAGCTAGTGTCCCTTTTTGCTATAATGAACACAACTCTCTATACTATCTGCTCATGATCAGTCTCTTGGTAGAGTACGTTGCGCGCTGACGAATTCATATTAATACGTGGCCGATCATCTGTGTCTCTCGACTTTATTGATTCTCATTTTATCTTTCTCAAATGTCAAATTATACAAATCATGACGCTCTTTTGCCTTCAATTGCCATATATGTTACACAGTGCCCATCACTTTACCCAGCATCTCAAAACAACTATATTACATCTGGGCACCGAACAGCGCTTGACAAGTCTAACCCAAGCGCCCCCCTACTGGCGGATCACTATCACCACTCCAGACGTCACGGTGTTCGACTCCCAATCGACATAATTTGTGTACGCTTTTTACTTGCCGTAGTTTACAGTTTACTTAAGTCGTTGTGGAAACCATGCAGCGAGACCGTGTAGAATGTACGCCCGGGGTAATCCAAGATGCCCGTGTGTGACTGCGGGTCATTTCAACCTAAAAGAGTACACGCATCGCACGAGACGGCTGTCCTCAAAACGGTTGCAGATTCTAAAAAGTACCGCCGCCCTTGCTAATGCGACCACGTGATGATAGTCACTGGTGCGCTTTCACAGTTCAATTTCTCGCTCAAAAAATGAAGTGCCTATTTCTCTTTCAAGGCCCCTTGTTTGAATAAACTCGTATCCTATATGATTTGTCAACAATTATGTTGTTTCGATCACCTGTTAAATTTGCTAAACCAGATTGCTGACTCACTTTGTGCACACTTGAATTCCGAGAACCTAAAAGCGGCGTTCGACAGACGTACTGAGGTACTGCTGTCTCTTGTCAAGAAAGCATTTCATCAGGGGCGCCACTGATATTGATTTCCTGGCTGCATTTTACCTTACCGTCAGTACGACAAGACTTTTTTTGGCAAATGATTGTAAATACTACCTTCATAAGCTCTCCTGACTCTAACTTCGTTGACTTAATTGTAAAAATACAATTGCTGAATAGAAGCGCGACAAAGACGACGATCACTTATAACGCAATATAGACCTACAGTCCAGAATGTGCACTAGAATTTGTGTCACATTGATCATACCTGAACAGGAAACTGTCGCCACAGCAAGCTTACATCTTTTACATGTATCATAAAGCTATTTTCTAATGGCAAATGGCAGCCACGCCATCCTTGTATTCCGTGCGTATATCTCTCAAGCTGAGAGGGACGATAGCAATATGTTTGGATGATATTTACAGTATTTTTGTTCTTTAAAACAATTTTTTCTTCATCTTCCTGTCTCTATATATGTTCTAAGTAAAGTAAAAGCTAATGCATCTTTTACGATACTATCGAAGAGTAATATGTTGTTGTTGTTTTGCCAATAAAACAAATTCGAGATTCAGTTGTCATCATTTTACATTGCACGTTACACCAACACCGTATACTGTTCTGTGTTGACAAGATGAAATTCCGTATTTCAACCTTGTTTTTGAAGTAGAACGGGATACTGTGTTTGACAAACTGAACACAATTGTGGCAAAACGTTTGGAAGCTAGGGAAGCTTTTAAGATCTGCCGACGTAGATTTTAGAGAACGTTACTTTCAATACGTTTGATAGTATAGTTAAGGTAGCATGTGTTTCGGGTCAGATATTCGGACCGTAAAACTTTTATAATACTACTTTGGTCTGCTACTTGTGGAAGGGGGCTCCATTTTGAAGTTTCCATCAGCTTATTTTTCCTGAAAGTCGAAACTTTAAGATAGGGTTGGTTGCCATTTGAATTTAGTGTCCGTAGATATATATATTTTTTATAAGTGGTAATTTGTTTCTCTAGTACCAAATTTTGCACGGTCACCCCTGACTTTTATTATTGATTTCGAATGCGAAGCTCTTTCTAAAATAGCCCATCTCTAATCTCGTTCACAAAATAGCCCATCTCTAATCTCGTTCACAAAACAAGAAAAAACATAAACGGTCATTGCAATGAATATGTATGCGACGTACCTATCGACTAAACTAAAACACGGTCCCTCTGGTGGAGGGACTGTGACTAAAAGTGTATTTTTTTTTTTTACAACGGAGCAATGTGACCATGGACGTAAATAGCTCCATACTGTTGACATCGACATTCAATACATTCAACCCGAAAGTCGAATATGTGCGAGTGAATAGGCCTACTGGCGCCATGTACAAGATCAAGGTGAACTGAATGGCCAAAGCGACGGCTTCAACGTTTCCGTTCTTCTGCGGTGATAGTCACGCCAAATAAAATCACAGTCTGGTTCGCCAGCCCAGGAGCAACAAAATCTGTATCACGGAACTTGTCGATAATAATAAATGGAAATACACCGACTTGTGGAATGTACATATCAATCCGTTGTTGGACTTTGTTTAATAGACTCTGCAACATTTCTGAATAGTTTCGTACTCACAATTCTTTGGCCGCACTGACTGTGAGAACGTCTGCTTCGATTCCGAGAGACTTGAGAGTTGTAACCTGAAATAAACAAGGTCGAATATATATATATATATATATATATATATATATATATATATATATATATATATATATATATATATATATGTTAAGATAATACTTTTCATTTATCGTGTGAAATATAGCATGCATCTGTGCCGACTCTGTTTAGATACAATAACGCATGTAGCAGCATTCTAGCTGTCTTAATATTGTATAATAAATGTGCCTGCAACGGCTACGGAAGTATTGATATCTACGATAAGTCCGTAGGATTTTACAACGGTTGAACTGCAACTAACACTTAGAGGAAATGGATCATTTGAATCTACAGGATTTTAAATCTTTCTGCATGTTCACCGCTATTGCTTTGGCAAATTCAGTCATTAAGACTTGTTTTTTACTCATTTAGGAAATCAGCGATAACTGTCCTTCTTCAAGACTTTCACATCGCTAAAATTGCACGAAGATAGCTTTTTAGCCACATCCCGATGAGATATTTAGCACGAGGTATAATGTTATGTTCTCAAATAAGTCATTTCGTTCTTTAATCACTTACAACAGAACTCGGCATTGGTTAGCAAGATAGTGGTGGTATGTCAAGTTTGGTAGAAAGTTTATATTGTCAACTAAAACATTTCTTGTAATATCACATGCAAAGAAATGGCGAAAATCATAAACTTGAATCTCGAAAGGAATCTTCATCAAAATTTTAAACAATATATTTGTTAAATTAACGATGATACAGTCTTCAAAACAATATAAAGATAACTAGGATCGGGAATAACCTGTAATTATAAGTTGCGCACAGTTTCTCTACTGATGATTTTTAACGCGAACGAATAACTCTTGGACAGTGAAAAATAAAATAAAGGTTAAATGTATATAGAAACGCATTACGTGCATGGTATCCTACAGTTGTGAAAATTGTTCAAAGTCAAAATATTAATATATATTAGTGTGTAGTTTTCCGAGCAAAACATCTTGCAAGACAAACTCAAATACGATGAAATTTCTATTTCATCAAATATTTATTCAAAAAACATTTACAAATAATATGTTTTCAAATCATTTAGGAATCTAAGCCGAATGAATACCTCTACGACATAATTTGACAATCTCACCTATATAGCATCCCCCAGTTTTTCTTGAATACCTCTTTAAATCTCTTCCTTTGCAGAAGGTGACGATGACTCGTTTCTTCGACTCCGGCCTCAGAGTCGCGGAGCGGTTCAACCTGACCAGAATGCAAGCCTGTACTTTCTGCTAGCGACTCATCCACAGCAATGCGATCCCCGGATTGCCTGTCCTGGACCCTGGTTGAACGGCGGGCAGTCCGTTCTTCCGCTGCTGGAAGGCCGGGCTTTGGCACGCTGCCGGCGGACCGGGACATGATCACGGTCGACAGTGAGAAGAACGCGGAGGTAACAGGTGTTGTGGCCGGTAAGTGCTCTCGCTAATTGCACTCCAAGCGCCGTCGGGAGACGTCTAAGTTTTCAGGTAGAGGCGTGAGCGTATTCCTAATGCATGCCAGAGATGAAATGCCGCCCGAGGCTTTGATGACGTAGATATTGCAACACTAAGCTGCAAAAGTCAGACAGTTCATCTGAATCAAAGACGAGCCGTGACTTGAGAAAACAGATCGATTTAAAATTGATTCAGCGAGCTAACAATATCAGTCTGTCCCTTTTCAGGCTAAGAATGAGTGAGGGCATAAATATAACGCTCTAAAGATTTAAAAAAACACTTGCCAAGTTGACGTTCAACGGCAAATATTCAAAGTTTGGCATAATGCCCAGTCAGTTGCGGCACAGTGGGTACAGCGCCACCTATTGACATCCGATGACCCGTGGCATCTGAGCTGTCAATCACCACCTAGAAGAAACACGCGCTCACTCCGTTGCCATGGAACGCGCACATTCAGTGGACCTCGACTCGCTTGAAAATGACGGACTCTCTCGTGACATTGCCAGTATTTCACTCGTGAGGAAGTTTACAAGTACACTGAGGTTGAAGATGTTCTCGTAAAGGAGGTAGGCCTAATTATCTGAAGTTGTCTTTTGGCACATGCTGTATCTCAATTTTGTCACGTGCCAGCAACAGGTGCCGCGTTGAAACCGCACGTCCCGTGGCGAGTATTAAGAGGTCAGTGCACGTTAGCTGTGAATTGATATGTCTGTAAATCTTTGCTTACATATCCAACATAGACTACGCTATGATTGATCCATTGCAGTTTGCTTTGTGACTGAGTTTAAGCCAATCTCGACTTAATATCCACTTTAGTCGTATCCGTTCGGCGGATTCTCATTCTAGGAGAAAGCATAAAACACTAAAAAATTCACTTCGAATTCTAGTCTCCCATTAAATCTTTTGCCAAAACATGCGACCTGTCATTCTCTTCAATATTGGCGTACTGTTATATTCCTGGTTGCCTACAATCGGCTAGGCAATACGTGTACTGTTCATTATAACACTTGTATGGTGCTATTTCGATATAATTTGAAAATCGGGTCCTAAGTTTTTGCTTTCATTGTAAACAGCGATAAATTGTAAAATTGCGCCCGATAAGAGAAATCTAAATACTTTACAGTCGGTCTTTTAGCTTGTTTCGTGGTGTCTGAGTCTAGCGGCGTAACAAAACCGATATGTGTATGTTGGTCTGTTACGTTCACTTTTACGCCAGAATCTAGCGACGAAACGTACACTTTATGACTTGGCAGATCACAAGTTTAAGGTGATTTAAGACCTAAGATGACTTTTTGATTCTTCATGATCGTTATGCAATTACGCTGCAGAAAGTTGAAGTGTGTAAAGTAGTGAGGACGTACGATATACAGTTTGTGGGTCTTTATCTCACATAGAAATGATGCAAGAACATGGCTTGCCTTAACACTCTAAAATCGAGCACAGTGGCCATAATCATGCGACGTTGGGAAACAACCATGACCTAACGTTTCTTTAAATGTTTTTACATTTGACCTTAGGACGGACTGATTTGTCAGAAGACTCTATATATGCTTGTTAATGCTACAACAATTAATCTAGAAGTTGCTCAATTGTTTGGTAGGTAAACTTAAACATTTCGGACAGGAATTTATATAAAATTACTGTAAATGCTCGCAATAAACTTTCACAGTAATAAAAACAAATTATATTCGTTTTTGTTTCTTTAAAATTACTATAATAATACTATTGTTTTACTTTTGCTATATCTTATACTCAATCGTAATTATACTACGGCCTTTCCGAGATAAGATACTGCAAGTTTGAAGCTTTTATGGCTGTCAAAAGAAAGTCACCCTTTAAATAACTGTATGGCTTTCTGTATACTTCTCTTCTCTAACGGTGGTCTAGGTACTTAAGTAGGGTGTCTCAGAGCTCGGCTTCGTGTGTATTGAAGTCTCTTCAGACTTTGCCGAACCCCCGTTTGCCGAAACACCAACAAGCGATGCGTGGCCAGTTTTTATATCCCCTATAAGACCGATATTGTTTGTTTGCCGTGGCATGGAAACGAATCCCCGACCGCTGCAATCAAATCTGGGCCCCCGATGTTTTGTTCGAGAATGCGTCGATGAGCTTCAGCGATTTCCTTCAAAAGAGTTCAATTTTGAAAAGTAAACCAGAGCGTTTTCTTAAAAGCCATGAGCATGAATAACAAGCGTGCACCCTTACCAAAAAATCGATTTGTTATTTACCTTCATTACAGACTGAATTATAGTCAGACATACAGACAAATAAACGAATTTCGAATGTTTCAGGCTTTGCTTTAAGACCAGAAATACTAAGTCTACAGTCTTAGTTTTTATCAATTATTGTACTTGTCTCGCGATATCCTGTACCTTTATGTAAAACGTCTTGGTATCTCTCGCCAGGTTTCGTCGAAATTTTCATTGAATTTCAAATAAGTGAGTGAGTGAGTGAGTGAGTGAATGAGCAAATAAGTGTAATTATTATGATAATGACGTTGGTAATAATTTGTCAATTCTAATATTTCCATGATTTATTTCTATCATTATCTCTATTTTACACACATAGACAAAGCGCACGCCTAGTCTTTCAAACGATGAACAGCAGGCAGAGAAAACAGCCACGGAAAGGCAGTAAACAGGAAATCGGACAGGTGCGTGTGGCTGGTCAATATTTCCAATGGATAGAGAGCTTACACAGACCAAAGACGAGTAGAATACACAATCCTACGCTCTCTCATTGGGTGTGTTGAAGCAGGGAACAGCCGGTGAACTTTGAAATATCACTCAAACCAGAACATGTAGTACCAAGAAAACGGCATATTTCGACATGGAAATTCGCTACTTGAAAAATTTTCTCACACATAAGCAAGTTCCTCGAAATTGGGGGAGTTGTTTTCGGAGATTGTTCTCTTACGGAGTCTAAGATCACCTAAAATTCCCTTCCTATACCTGCTGTATTGCAAGCAACCCTTTTCTGAGAAACACCGTGACTTTAAAATAAAATTTCCAAGATGTTTTCTTTCATCGTTTTCAGTTTCATCATCATGATCTGGTGTCCGTGGACGACCCTTCATATAAAGATAAAATGGACCAGCATCACACAGGAATAGATGGCACCAGAGCGAGGCTCGTGACGCAATGGGTAAGTTTGGTAACACTGCATATCACTCGCGGTACTGCTCAAATGCCTTGCACAGTGCATATGAGAGTTAACGTTCTCACCTGGCTAGGTTGTACACGCGGAAGAAGTATGTGCAATAATACAAGAGTGGAGCCATTTCACCCAAATTATGCGAATATTTAACAACCTATCGACGTTGATACAAAAATTGTCAATTGGCCGCAAACCGTTAACGAATTAACACTATCAACAATAGACACGCAATAAACCATCAAATGCAGTTGTGACAACAGGCTCTGATTTTAAAAGACCCTCTTTGACCAAGAAAAATACCGGAGTTATTCTCTAAACCTTGCTCGTTATAACTCAGTGACATATACTAAGTTTCTTGGACTTTACGGTCACGAGCAGTCGCATGACCATCACCAGGGTTGGTAGAGCTAACAAAGAGATCCGTGTACATACACATGGCAGTTTTCAACACTTCGGAGTGTCCGCTCGCTGATAGACTTTGATGAAGAAAGTGTGTCAGTCGCGTGCACGCTGTGAAAACGGAGACGGCGACTAGAATTCGACCTCAGACACCCAGTATCGCCCTCCACGCGAGTGTCAGGTTCAACTGCGAAATAATATCGAGTCAGTCAGTAAATATTTCATGCAGGGAAATACATTTAAGCGAAAGTTTTGAGAGTGTAGAGTTACCCGAGGACACCGCGTTTACAACTGGGCAGAGTTGAATGTTGTTTACCTTGAAATGGATATCCGATGTTTATCGAATTCTTCCGAATCGATTTTTATGGTCGCAGGACGATCATATGTGTGTAGAAGGTTAGTTGGTCGTTCAGTGAAACGCCAGACTTAGATATTAAACCGTATGTTATTACTATTAAAAAGATTGAAATACGACATGTGCCTATACAACCCTAATACGTTCTGGTCACGTGTTCTCCCAACATTCCTAAATCGTCCCACTCAGGTGTAGGCCGTACCACTGGAGCGTATAAAATTTGGCAAATGTACCACCTAACGGAAATAGTAAAACCTTTATTTGAACTTTCCTTACGAAAACGTTTGGCCATTCTCTTCCTTAGTAAAGAATAACAGTCGGCGGTTAAATTGCAAATATTTGGACAAAAACTAAGTACCGAAAGTTTATCAATATTTAAAATTCACAATGTGCGCTTTACCATGTATTACATCCATCAACAACTTAAAGTTTCGAATTATTTTCATTTTAAAAAGATGTTGAAAACCACAGCCAAATATTGGGCGTCCCAATACTTGTCGAAGGCAGCCATTTTGAGTTTTTCACATGTACATTTTTCAAATTCGCGAGGTAAGTTATAACTGTAAAACGCAGGTATTACGTCAAGGTTATTTGTGTCGTATACATTGATGAGAAAATTTAGAATCCATTCTCTAGCCCATATTCTCAAAGGCGATATATTGCGTTTTCACGTTCATTGTAAGGATGTACTGTCATGTTTCTACCAATTTTCTTCACTTGGCATGAATACATCTTTTAGAAATTCGCCAATTCAAGGTATGAGGACCAGGGATCCCACACGTTCCAACAGAGTCTTTCCAGTTCAACTTTACGTTCATCAATTAACGTTACGCAACCCCACCCCACCCTCTCTTTTTCTTTCATTAAATCATGACAGGACGCTAAACAGAGTGAGTACTTAAGCCAGCTTGTTGCTATGGAGTTAGAAGAGAGGCGTCATAGGGATTCGTTGAGGAAGGTACTGATTGGTCGAATGAATGAAATGAACACATATCGTTCGTCGTTGCAATCTGACCATCCCAGACATGAAGGTAACAATTTCAACTGTTGGTTGTGTCGATAACTTAAATCTTAAAGCTGCTGTTTTACTTCCTTTCGATACCTAGGGAAAAGGCTCTCACATAAATTATCCTTTCAATACCCTACTTCATCTTCAAATTTTTCCATTTATTGCCATAGTAAATGTTCTCAGAATCATAAAATGATTCTTTAGTATATTTCTTGATATCCTCTATAAATGTGTAAGGTCATTTTTAATGGTAAAGAGAAATTAATGATTTTCGCAAGGCTATCTTCGTAATGAAGAAACTCATTTTTCTGTTTTATGGTTTTAATGTGCCTGTTAAAATTTGCCGCAAATATTGAAAACGAAATGCATTCAACGTTTTTGTGAAAGAAATGCAAAAAAGTCAAATTTTCTGTATTGCAGAGTAGTGAGTATAACATAGTCAAATTATCACGTGATTATTTCTGTGTTATTTCACTGAGTGGGCGTACAATGTCCAGACTTTTTTATGAAGCTGTGTATTGGCGGCCATATACCGAGGAGTACCCTAGAATATTGTCTGTACATTTAAAGTTATCCATATGTTTCTTTTGCATGTACAGTGAAAAGCAGACAAACATATTTTAATCAGTATAACGACATGGCATAGCATTAGTTCTGGCAGTAAAATCATGAAAATACTGTTACAAGTCGGAGTCGTTCGGAATTAAAGTCGTTTTACTTTTCCCTCAGTGCCGGGTAGTATTGAGTTGCATTGGCCAGTCATGAAGGAACGGATAACCATAGGGATCACTGCATACACTACTGTTCAAGAACTGTGTCTCTTCGTCGCCACGTACTTTGCTATCGACGACACCGATCAAGTAAGTTGCATTCCTGAGAGACAGGCACTTTTTTCCAAGTAGCAGGTCATCAGCTTCGTTGTCGAGTAAAACTGGAGTTAGGACAACCGACATGGTCACAACTAATTCGGATTTATACCCTAGGGACAACTCTCAAAAATGAGCACTTGACCCAATTTAGACACTCATACTTACTGCTCTACTCTGAGATCTTGGAGAGAATGGTTTCTACTTGACATGTTGTATATTTTCGCTCTTATTGATTTGCGCTTTTTTGAGCCATTATAGTGCCTGCATACCTTTTCAAAAGTCCCTTCTTCTCGAGTTTCAAGTGACGTGGGACTATATTTATTGTTGTAAATGAAATGACAATATCTTTAAATTTCCTTTTTTAAGTATATAAAGGTCAAATTTTATCTTGAAATATTATTCAGCAAAAGCCCACTACATTTCAGCGTATTTTCAGTCGATCTGAAAACATCACACTTAGAAGGTAAAGAAATCGGTAGATGCGCGGTTAACATGACACTGGGCCACAGGAAGATGGGACGTCACTATACAGAGAGCGTGGCTGTAAGACCCTAAACGTTACATTTGTATCTAATCTTGGTGTGAATCACTCGGAGACTTATGTGCATGTCATTTTCCTTTTTGGGCTTGTTCTTGAATCCCACACCATACCTTTCATAACAAAACAGCCCACAAACAATCCAACTCGTTCCAAAAATTATCAGAATATACCCAATTGACTCAAAACGACGTATACTAAGTAGTCGTAGGATAGTGTAACCAGGACTGAATGTGTTATTACCATTTCATCCAAAATAATTTTTTTTTTGTAGATAATGATGACCGACAAGAATGGTGGTTTTCTGCATAATTCCATGACGATGTTGTCTCTCTTTGGCGGCAAAACAAACGAGGCTGACAGTATACCGACGCTGACTGTGAGGGCGCCATTGATCGAGGAAAATATCGGTAATACTACTTTTCATTTACCCTCCGTCTCGGGTAACGTTTATTTATTTACTTACTTACTTACTTATTGTTTATTTATTTATTATTTATTTATTTATGTATTTATTTATTTATTTCGAGGAAGACCAACGGGAATAAGTCTCCTTTAAAGGCTCCATAAAATAAATGAAAAATATAAATGCATAAAGTACAATAAAACAACACATAGACGACTTACTATATGAAAGCATTTAAAACATTTACAAATCTAAGCATGACATTCTGACCAGGCGTCTGAAACTTCTATAAGATGATCAATGGCGGGGTTGGAAATACACAATTCATTTAATGTGACCATACATCTTTGAAGAGCATTGAATTTATAAACCGCGAGTCTGAAAACAGTACTAGTTCTTTTAGTTCTCTCAGGAAAATTAATATTAAAATGACTTGAGGACAATCATGCATGTTATGGACGCATTTGTACGAAAATCTAAAATCTAAAATAAGTTTGTACTTTCGTGAGTAACCGTGACTTGCACATACTCAATTCTGTTGCAGTGCAATGTGTTTTGCGTATACTTTCCGATTGAACATTACTACCTGCAGCTTAAGTCGATGATCCACAATCGCAAAAGTCGTGTGTGTAAGTCGAGTTATCCTCAATCTCTGGTAATGTATATTCCCTTGTCACAATTGATTTGAATTTCAGCTGCGGATGAACGGCGATGGAAACATAAGCTGAAAAAGATTAGAGATCTACAGAGTCAAAGGTGGGCTGCGTTCAAGGTGAGATCAAAAAGATTGCATGCTACCCTAGAACAGAGGGTACTTCTCGCACGTTGTCGCTGCTTCTCAGCCCTACCTCATCTCCCTAGGTTCTATCGCCCCATGTTTTGCGTTTCTCTGTCTGAGTCTGCCCTCTCTCACTCCTCACTCTTTTTCTGTCTGTCTGTCTGTCGCGTCTCTCCCCTCAGTCTGCCTGCCTATCTGCCCCCCCCCTCTCTCACGAAAGTAAATTGCTTCCACAGGGCCTGGCAAGAATTATTAGTGTGGGAGTTAGTAGACGGACTACCTTATGAGCTGCTAACGAGGTATTTGGTCAGGGCGATAAACCCCCGCGTCAGTGATCGGCAGAACAAATTAATGAAGGGGATTAGGGAGGGCAATTAACAGATATAGACTGTTTTCTTTGAAACACTATACACAGATAGCTACTAAGCTAGGGTAAAGTAATAGGCACACACCAGACACAGGTAAGGCTTATATAATGAAAAGAAGTTTAATGCAAGACATTTATTGATCATATTCATAACTCCTACACTAATAATTCTTGCCAGGCCCTGTGTTGCTTCATTAAAAGTGACGAGGTTTAAACGTCCTTTTTCGTCGTTGCCGGGCAATCCTGCAATGGGGTATACAGTATTCTAAATTTTAATTTAGTGATGAACATATCAACTTCCACATGAACTTACCTTCGCGTGTACGTAAGGATGAAAACGTGCATGCCCTTTTTCAGTATTCCGTTTTCATTTATAGAAACACGTATGCAATTTAATTCAGTCTGTTGTACGTCCCTTTATTTCACATAACAGTGGAAAGCTGATCAAGCTCACGTCATACGTTTCACTGACACACCCTGGCCTCATTGGATAACGACAGACTACGCTCAACTAATCCACCAATCAGAAGACACACATCCTATGGCGCCATCTCCAATGACTGAAATAGCCAGCCATGTACTCGAAACGACGTGGTCGGCGCCCTTTCAAGAAGCAGAGAAGCAGTACTCCAAGCTGATGCAAACATGGACCCTGGATGACTTCTTAAGTTCCTATGGGAATCATATATCAACAAATGACATAGATCACATTAAAACTAGACTTGTTACAGTTGTCAAAGATATCCAAATAGTTTATAGATACTTTGCTGACTTACAAAGAAAATGACAATGTTTCCAAAGTGGGCAATTTTTTATCAGAACACCAGCAGGGGATAAAAGTAACACAGGAAATAAGGGATTAACTTATTTTTTATAATCGTTGTAACTTCTTCCTTTAATATTCAGAATAATGAACAACTCATCTTCTCTTTTCAATCTCAGAAGTGTGAATGGTTCTTTTTTCGACTCCAGCAGACTTGTCTTGACACTGATCCTATGAATTATTAACTTTATCAGGACCCCCGTACATCTGTACAGACTTACTTAATCTGCTGTAGTAGTAACAGACTACCTTGGACCCATAATGACAGTCACTATGTCTCTAGTGTTTATTAGTATCTTTATTACGTTACTAACGTAACGTGACTGACTTCGACTACACTCAGGGGTCTTTGGTGTCTAAAAACAACGACATAGCATAGAAAGGTCAGATATAAACTCTAATAAATGTATACCACAATAAGAGTGAACAGGGTTCAAACAAGACCTTCCACTGTTGTTGTGGTATCTTTTTATAGGTTGCTTATTTTACTTTTTTCTTCGCCGCTATTATTGACCCAGACCCTGGGCGTTGAAGACACGTGTGTGGTCGAACTGTTGACGTCACTGATAAGTTGAATGCTCCATCAATTGCATGACGTAAATGTTCATGCCTCACTTTGGACAGCAAATTATGCTGATTATTCACAACTACTGTGTCAATATTTACGATGCACTTGACAAATACTGATTATTTTCCCATACATCATAAATATTGACACACTCGTTTATGATGGCCATAACTGTCTCAATATGAATGAGTATATAAATATTGGCCCCGGGGAACGATTGTAGCATAAAAAGCAATAATTACTTCAACGTACATTATAAATATTGACGCAGTCATGAATATTCAGAGTAATTTGCTTGTCATAGCAACGTACTATACGCCTCGTTGTACACAAATAATAAATGCATATCAAATGTTGGTAAAGCGTTAACAGTTAATACTACATTGTTCTCTGTAACTTTATGCTCCTGCATAATGTGCAATGTAACCCCGACTAGTGAGGGACTATATACTTTCTTCAAGTGTAAACAAACAAATGAAAAACAAGTGTGCTGGTGTTTCTTACGATGATAACCCTCTAGGACTAAGTATAATATTGTTTGTGATTCAGCTGTGCTGTCGAATACAGCCCTGCTATGTTTTTCCATCATTCATTAATTATCTATGACTTTATACCATTCATTTATTGATCTAGTATACAAAATCAATTAATAGAGACGTTTACACAACGCGATGAAACTAAACCTGTCAGGCAAAAGGAAGATCCCGCAGTAGAGTAAGAGACTTCTGGCCCAGGTCAATGATACGGGACTCGGCATTTCGCTACTTTCGGTCTGTGCAGAAATATGCAGGATAATTATATTTTAAATTAAGACTTTCTTTCTAGGGACGTAATTTTGATACAGGTATTGTGACACACCGGTGCCCGAAGTTCGACATATGCGGCTTTAATATTTGAAGCACACCTTTTCATCCATTGCCGACCGAGAAAATGACTGGTTGTCAATTTGATATCGAATAACAGACATTCTAGATTTTACAAATTCAACTGCAGTCGATCTCATCATGAAGTTCGAAGCTAAGGGATGGTTTCCGCGACCTAAAAACAAAGTCTCATGGTTCCTACTTACACTATGCTACTTAATGAAGCACCTCAATTAGCGGCGACAAATCAACGATACGAACACACGTAGTTTCCTTCGTATCCATCCATATGATGCAAAATGTGTTATTAACCTGAGTTATGGGCTCGAAATGGACATGTGACATAGAGGTGGAATTAATCACACTACAAGACACGTTTTTTTATTATTATACTACTTTATAAGGCACATTTCTCCCTGAGTACATCCCAAAATTATCACATTCATTTATTATGATAAATATCTATTATATATTTAATATTTTCATAACATAACCTTGAACTATGTCAGAGTGTGCCTTTTATATTACACCCTCACTATCTCTGTGTAACACTTAAAGGAAAACAGTCCATAATCTGTTAATTGTCCACCCAATCCCCTTCATTAACTATCTCGCAGGCAGAATCGAACTTTTCAAGCCGCAAGCGAGTACCTCGACCATGGGCTGTTACACATCGAAGGTAAGGAAATTAATATCATGGAAATGCGGCTTTATCTCTTTTTTCCATGTCTTATTTCGTGTCATCGTGGTATACCCAGCTGTCTCTCTTGTTTTGTCACTGCTTTGAGTCACTGCTTTTGCAAGCACTCCAGTCCTTGTTGGTCATCCCAATGTCTCCAGTGTCCATTCGCTGTGTCAGTACATCAGTGATCGATCACCAAGTGTCAACGTCCAACATCTAAAGAGTTATCCCCATGTTTCGCATCACTTCGGTTACATCGTTATTCCAGTTCACCAGTCACTCTTTTCGTCTTACCACCATCACCGTTCAGCCTTTTGACATCATTTTCATTCTAGGACCACTATGCCATTAATATTGATTGGGCTAATACATCATATGAGGCTGATGTTTTGTAAAAATATGATGACCGGCTTCTACGACATTTGATCGATGTTCCTCGCTCAATAACTCAAGGCAGGGGATCCACCTATGTCTGCTCAAATCCGTTTCATAAAATGGTATAGGCCTTTCTAACGGGTATTCCTTCTATCTCTTTTCCATAGACGAATACTAGCGGCAATGAAAGGGAATTCAGTGGTGCCGGTAAGATTAGGAAAATCGAATATGACGGTCAAATGGGGGAACTCAACGGTGACGGTGAGATTGACACACTCAATGCTGACATTCAGAAAGAGGAACAGAGGGGTGACGGTACTGAGGAAAATGGACTTGAGAGTGACAGTAAGGAAAAGAAATCCAAGAAGGACCGCAAGAAAAAGAAACTCAAGGAGTTGAAGATTAAGAAGACAAACGTGGAAGACTTGGACGCGCTATTTAAAAGCGCGTCGGCTCCGTTCAATGAGGCGATGGTGTTGAAGAAGCAACTGGACGCCGCATTATCGGCCCTGAAAAAGCTAGCCGGCTACAAAGACAGTGACTCGCTGAAAGACGTATTTCTCGGTCTTAAGAAGAGGATACGTAAGTGAAAAACATCTTGTGTATCACAGGTCTTTTCAGTTAGGGAGAGAGAGAGGTGTCAGACAAACAGACAGACAGACAGACAGGCTGAATGATAAACAGAAAGGTAGACAAATAGACAGACAACGATACACAGAAAGAAAGAAAGAAAGAAAGAAAGAAAGAAAGAAAGAAAGAAAGAAAGAAAGAAAGAAAGAAAGAAAGAAAGAAAGAAAGAAAGAAAGAAAGAAAGAAAGAAAGAGACCGATGTTTTGGCTTGAGATTAGCAAGGCGAGTTTAAACATGCATCAATGCATTTGTATTAATACTATGCAATAATATCCTAATTTTTGTCAATACTTGCTCTGTGCATCATTAAAATAATCCGTATTCTTCATTTTGTGTTGCGATTCACCAGAACAAGTCACCTGACGAAAATTTACTATTCGGATAATCTGTGATAATAAAATGTTCAGTAACGCGACCATTGGCGAAATGTTATCTGCAGGTCTATCCCATAGTAAGAGTGCAATGAGAGAAAAAATGACCGAGATTTTGCATCCGAGATATCCTCGATAACAAAGATTTAAGTGCAACCGATGAGATCAATTTGTGAACTAGTGTTGTATTTGCTCGTGTTGGTGAAAAAAAGTTGACATAGCCACTCCCACTGCCTTTAAGGTGTCATTCCGTAAAGTCCATGACAAATGACAGTATGCGTTCATTTTTGTCCGGTGACCCCCATTTTTTATTGTTGATTTGGTAACACAACGGTTCAAAGTTTCATTTAGGAAAGTTTGAGTAGAAGTTACAGCCTTTCACTTTCGAGGCGCATACGACCTTAAAGAGAAAAGCATTTTATACTAAAAATGTTTCGTTTCACCATATAGAGAGTGGAGCGGGAGACCGCTATGGTTTCGTGTAAAGCCATCACACTAAGAAATCGTTCCATTCTGAGTCTTGGTTACCAAGACTGCACTTCGGGCTCTCTTCCTGCCTGAGCAGGAACGGAGTCCGTTAAGTGCAGTCTGGGTAAAAGAGAATACTTCTCTCTCCCTCATAAAGCTGGTCTGAGGCTGGAACTTGGCTCCGATTATATGTTGAAGCTCACCACGGGAACCGATTACGACAAAGCCGTGGCCGACATTGCTGAGAACCTCTCCGATGCTGTATCCGCAATCAGTGACAGCATGGAACAGATAATGACTATCCTGGTAACGGCCGTGGAATCAGCCGCAGAAATCGGCGAGAAGGCGGTTACGCTGTGGGAATCGATAGAGAATCTGGATCTTGGTCCAGTGCAGACCGCAAAGGTAATTAAGAATATCGGCTACAATATTCTGCAGTTCAGAAAGGTGGCCGGCATCGTGAAATTCATTGAACACTTCATCAATGATATGGTAAGCCAGAGTGAGGCAATCAACGAAATGCTGGACCCGGAGGCCGAGTCGGATACGCGGCCAAGCGTTACCACAACAGTAGAGACTGACTGGTCGGAAAACGCATCTCGTCGTAATTGAATGAGTCTGATGGAGAAAACATCTCATCGCAATTGCAACCGAACGTGTCTGACGCAGAATGCATCTAATAGTGGTTGAATGCATTTCACGGAAAACTCATCCCATCGCCGTGAATGAGTCTGACAGAAACCACATCTCATCACGGGGGACGGTATCTCAATCTTCCATGTTGTTTTCAATATCTTACACCAAGATTCTTACACCTAGCGGTCATTGATGAAAAAATGTTATCAATTAAAGCGCTATAGTTTAATCATGAGTTATTTTAGACTTTAGAACGTTGGCGAAAACAGCACATGTTTTGAATTATATGAAGAGTATGGAAAACAAGATAATTTGCATAAGGATATTAATTGTAAGTTCATCACGTTGTAAACATATCAATGTTCTCACCACAGCGCCATGTAGTGGAGAATAGAGACAATCAGCAAACTGTACTTCAGTAAGTCCCGAGGAAGGCAACAGCCAACTTAATTGTTGTTGTTTTGTAATGTATGGGTATGAATATTATTTGCGACATTTGAATTGTAGCTTGTAAGATAATATCAATAGAATTTATATTCATAAATGGATGATTTCTTTTATTTTCTATTCATACCGATTGTGTGATTGAAGCCATGCATTTCAGGTATTCTTTACAAAGCGATGCTTCTTAAATATAGTCAGCTCTCTATCGGTACAGCTTGGTATCTTCCCCGTCGTATACAAACACTTGAAATAAATAATATGTATAGTTGAAAAGAACCTAACGTCTTCGTAAAGCTATAGTACTTTGAATAAAAAACCCCAAGTACCTGTTTGTACTTCTCAGTAACCTTCCCTCGAAAGAGGAGACCGCCATTCTTCAGTCTGAATCATAAGATTGCAATTGAATGAGTCTAATGGAGAATGCATCTCCTCGCTATTGAATGCATCTGTGAAAGAAGGCATTTCATGTCAGTTAAACTCGTTATAGGGACAATAGCTATGGTATTGATAATACTTTCATTTTTGTTCCATAACAAAAATCTTGTTTTCATACACTTGCCAAAACATGTTTAAATTTATTAGCATTGCACTGTATAGAGAATCACAATGTTACTCTGTACAAATGAACTCATCTGTGGACGACAATTTTAGCCGTCAATAATAATATGGTACACTATACACACATAGGTTAGGTTGATAATTGACAAATTGAACACTTAGCATCCCTAAGTGATTTAGGGAGTAAAAAAGAGAAGGTGTACTTCGCAGAGAAATACTAGTAGTCGACGATACTTCTGAAGTTATTGCTATTGGAGCTTTAAGGTAGAGGTCCGTGCAGTTGTGAGCATTTGCCATTTTCTTCAAGTTCGAAATCTCATGTGTCGTATTAACCTGCGAGTCGATGAAATGACAATTTTGTGTCGCTTTTTATCCTAATCTATATTTTACATAACAGTATATTCTTTCCTACGATTTTGTGCTGCTCATTTTTGTGTCAATTGCAGTCTTCGAAGTAGTATGGACCTAATTGAGACTGACAAATGATTTCGCGTTTGCTTTCTAAAAGCGTATAAATTATTCTCAAATGTATGAAGACACAAGTAGGTCATTATCAAGGCAATGGAAAGGCCCTGTGACACCTGAAACAAAACAATTCAGAAATTGATTGGTCAGCATTTGCAAAGAAAGACATAATCTTGGTATTTTGATCTGGAAATCTTGCACGACGACACCAGTGCTTATTACATCTTCAAAAGGCATAACATTCTCTTGCAAAGTCTTGCGGGAATGTGTCAAGAACGGCACAACATTATTATGACAGTTTCTTGATACTTTACATGCAAGTAAACAACTTTGTGATTTTTTGCTATCTGAAGCCCAGTATAGCGGTGTAGTCATTTCTTTGATTAAAGCCCCAATAGCGGCAACTGTGTAATAAACCGATCTCAAAATATCCTCAGTTTTTCGAGAACTTTCTTTGAATAAGACCCATTAGAGACTGAAAAGTGTGTAACACTGTTATAAGTGTGGAGAGTGGCATATAATTTCAAACGTTTCCACATTATTGTAGATTTCCCGCCATTTTCAAAAACTAATCATACGACAGAGAAAATGAAGATTACAATAACAAAATGTTGGCCATCATGCGTGGTGCATTCAAGTAAATAGCATCATGCTTGTTTCTTTTACGACCACGATGTGTAAGCGCAGGAAATACTGATTTTTGCACTTTTCTGTGGGGGCGCCATTTTATGAGTGCGGCACCCGTTTATTATTCAGCCTGTTAAAACTCATAGGCATGGTCCAAATCAGCGAGCAGTGATACGTCTATACACGTCCTTCAATTAACACGTTTACATGAACCAACTTTGGTTTGAAAATAAAATCATGATAATAATTCTTAAAATTAGCAGCTATTGGGGCTTTAAGTTTGTGTACTACAGTTAGTAAGTATCTGAGAGTGCTTCATGAACTTGACAGCTTGTTAAAGTCGAGGTCAGACAATTGCAACAGCGTAATAGTTCGGCTATTGAAACTTGGCATCTTTACTTGAACTTGAGATTTGGTCGAAACCGGGATTTTCACGAAGTAGGTTGGCTAGATCACTTAAGAAGTTCTACCGTAGATATGGAGATCTTATATCATAATATGACAAATCTGCTACTCGGATGATGAGAGATAGTATTCCTGACTGTAACTCACAGCAGTAATTTGGGAACGAGCTGAATTGGCGTACAACTATACTTTGTAACTTTAGATCCATCTTGACGGGTGTAGCATGCTAACAGGGTACGCTTACCCACTCTGAACAACTGGTACCATCACGTAACTAGTGGTTCGAGATTGGACTATTGATTTTGTTGTTGTTGTTGTTTTGTTTGTTTGTTTCTTGGACCTGATGATTTACTTGCCTTGAATTATAATGATCACTGGAGTCGATTTGATGTCATATTTTGGCTGCTGGTGCCTCGTAGCATACGTTCTGTGTTAGAATCCCAATACAGTTGTATCTCTTGAAGTTGAGCAAATGACAACCGACATCATAAGTGGAATTTCAAGGCTGTGTGGCATTTTTAATATCAAGAGATCCATACCGAAAATAATATTCAACGATAAATATAATTTATTGCAAGAACCCAATGATATTCTCGAAAAATTGCACAAAATTCAATGGAAATGTCAGTACACAGTGTTATTTCTCAGGATAGCGTCATTTCAAAACTGCAAAAACTTACAGAAATCGGGTCAGAAAAGAAAAAAAATTATTTCGACTTTCAAATTACTGACAGCATTTCAAACAAATTTAGCGTATATATGTACAGAGTATCTCCTAACTTGGCAGTGCGAGGATTGCGACTAGTTTGTTGCATGACTTAGCGTGTTTAGGTATCATTGGGCGTGTACGGCGTACAAGCGGAAACACCGACTTAATTTTCTGGCATCATCGATTTTTACTTCGTTTACTCAAAATATGAGGAAACTCATAGAACATCAATAAAGCCTCCACCACGACACGGATTTACATATTATGAGCTCCTATCCAATGGGATTCCTCGGGCTTGAATTTTGTGTCGACTCGCACGACTACATGATACCTATTTTGTGCATCTCCGTAGCCGGACAGAATCGGACTCGTAAAGTGGCACGGCGCTGGGACCTCGACCATGGGCTGTTGCACATCCAAGGTAAGTAAATCAATCATCATCAATATCTCGTTTTTCCATGTCTTCTTTTGTGTCTATCCATCAATGTCAATGTGTCGGTTGCCGTGTCTGTCTTTCTCTTATTTCAGCTGTCTGACGTCTCTCTTCCTCAATGTCGGGATCAGATTCTATCTATCTATCTATCTATCTATCTGTCTATCTATCTATCTATCTATCTATCTATCTATCTATCTATCTATCTATCTATCTATCTATCTATCTATCTATCTATC